>PVLA01008373.1:0-89665 GCA_004027455.1 Hydrochoerus hydrochaeris
ACAAGGTCTCATCATGTATCTCAGGCTGGCTTTGAATTCACTATGTAGCCCAGGATGGCCTCATACCCTCAGGAATCCTCCTAGTGCTGAAACTGCAAGCATGCACCACCATGCCAGCTTGCTAAGTCCCTTTTCATGTGCTTATTAGTCACTTGTACTTCTTTGGAAAAATGCCTGACCACATATTTGGTCCCTTTTAAAATTAGGTTGTTTGTTTTGGTATTATCCTGCTGTAAGAGTTCTTTTTTATCGATGCTAATTTATTTCCAATTTCAATCCTTTTCAATTTATTGAGATTTTTATGATAGTCCAACTGGGCATGGTAGCACATGCCTGTGATCCTAGCACTCGGGGGGCTGAGGCAAAAAGGACTGCTATGAGTTTGAGGCCAACCGGGGCTACAGAGTGACTTCAAAGCCAGCTTGAACTATACAGCAAGATTCTATCTCAAAAAAAAAAAAAAAAAAAAAAAAAGGGCTGGGGATTTAGCTCAGCAGCCTAAGTGCCTGTCTGGCAAACATGAGGTCATGAGCTCGATCCCCAGTACCAAAAATAAAAAAATAAAAAGGTGATCCAGAGCCAGAGTATGATTTGTTTTGGTGAATCTTTCCTGTGTACTGAAAAAGCGTATGTATTTTGCAATTGTTAGGCACAGTGTTTCACAGACATCAATTAAGTAAAACTGTGCAACAGTATTGTTTGAGTCTAAATGTTCTTCCAATAACTGTTGTCCTAGAGTCTTCAACTACCTCTGTAGATTTAACAATTTCTCTCTTTAGTTCTTTTAGTTTTTAAGTCATGTATTTTTGAGGCTCTATTAGTTAATGGATCACATTCTGTGTTACTATGTTTTCTTAAAATGAACTGACCTCTTTATCATTATGACACATCTCTCTTCTTTGTCTTACAGTCTACTCTGATGCTGATATGAAGAGAGCTAACCGACCTTCCTACAGCTGGTATTTGTGTGGTATCATTTTACTCTATCCTTTTTCTTTTAATCTATCTATGCCTTCACAGTAAGGCCTTCTTTTATCTAGTGTGAATATCTCTGACTTTAGACCATTTAGACCTGCTGTATGATAGTAAAGTCACTGATAGCATGTAGCGATTTACATTTAATTAAAACTAAAAAATTTCAAGTTCACTCCTAAGCACCTCAGTAGCTATGCCTGACCACTGGCTACTATTCTGGACAGTGTAAATATAGAATTCTATATGGCAATTCTATACACCAGAGTTTTGATTTCAACCTTTTGTACTTAACATGATGATCACTATGGTTGTATAAAGAGGACTATCTTGCAATTTACTATTTATCACACTTGTTTTTGTTCACATTTCCTCAGTGTCTTCTGTTACACTGAAAATGTTTTAAATCATTGTATGTTATATTAACTCTTTCTTTCTTTCTTTCTTTCTTTCTTTCTTTCTTTCTTTCTTTCTTTTTCTCTTTTAAAGGCTGGTTTAGGACAGAGGTTCCCAACAGGGAACAATTTTGCCTCCTAAGGACATTTGGCAGTCTGGAGACATTTTATCACAATGTGAGAAAGAAAAAACGAAGGTGATACTGGCATCTAGTGGGCAGAAGGCAGGCATGCAGCTAGATTTCCTACAGCGTGCAGGACAGCTCCTTTTACCTAGTTATACAGCCCAAGATGCCAATAGTGCCATGGTCTAGATAGCCTGCTCTAGGGTTTACTAAATACCTGTTTAACTTATCAGTGTCTTCCTACAAACAATATTATATCTCTCCATGGAATGTAAAAATCTTACAGCTGCAAAAAAACAAACAAAAAAACCTTACGGTCCAACACAGTGGCACACATCTGTAATGCCAGCACTTGGGAGGCTGAAGCAGGAGGATTGCTATAAATTCAAGACAAGGCTGGGCTATGTAGTGAGTCCAAGGCTGGCCTGAACTACATAGCAAGACCCTGTCTCAAAAATAAGTAAATAAATAAATAAAAATGTTAAAACAGAAATAAAAAATAATGAAAGAAAGAAAAGACTCTTACAGCAAAGCAGGGCATGGTAACACATACCTGCTGTTATCCCCAGCACTTGGGAGGCTGAGGTAGGAGGTCTGCTGTGAGTTTGAGACCAGCCTGGGCAACAAAGTGAGCTCAGGGCCAGCCTGAACTGCATAGCGAGACCCTGCCTCAAAAACACAATAACAGCAGCAAAAAAAGAACTTTATAGCAGTATTCATTACATTTCTTCCTTCCTATCTTGTTATTGTTGTCACATGCTAGTAACTATGCTACTGAGCACCTAGCTAATCTAATCTGCCTCTCATTTTTTTCAGTAAGGGGTAGCCATTCTGTCAGTCACAGTGAGGCAGACCTATAATTCCAGCACTCAGGAAGAAGGCTAAGACAGGAGGATCGCCAAGTCAAGACCTGCCAGGCAAATTTAGCAAGACTTTGTCTCAGAAAACATCTAGGGATGTAGCTTAGTGGTAGGGTGGCCCTGGGGTAGACCCTCAGTGACACACACAAAAGTAGAAGTCATTCCAAAAGAATTAATGTACCAAAAGTACTAAGTACAGTTCCTGTATACGACAGCTGTTAACTCTCAAAGAGTAATGATGATCATTAATACAAAGATTTTAACTGATCTGAAATGAAGGAATAGAAAGACATATACACCTGAAGAAAAACCTAAGTAAGTGACCTAGATCCACACGAGGTTTAACATTTGCCACAAATGCTTCTAGGGTAACTCTCTACCTTAAAGCAACGAGCCTGGACTCCACTGGACTAGCTGGCAAAGTCTAACTTGGAAGAGAATTTCAAGAATCTTTTGGCCTCTGATACATAATCTCTTTTATTTATCTACATTTAATTGAAGACATCTGTAAGTGGTGCCACACAAAATGTAATTCAGACTCAGAACTGTCAATAAAAATGTCTGAAAGGCAGAGAGGTTCGATGTAAACTTAGCAAGGGAGTACACATCAGCAGCTACAGAGCCACACAGAATTAGGAATAGAATGGAAATATGTTGCCTGACTTGATGAGGTGATAAAAGCTCTTTTCCCATAAAGCTTAATGAGTGCTATTAGTCTTCAGCTTACAGGAATGTAAAAGGGTCAGCCCCACAGAGGGAAGTAACTGACTCTCCACACATGGTCCATTCAAATGACAACATATCAAATTACTGATGTAATTACTATAACCTGACAATTTCATTAGATTCATGTGGCAGTTAACTTTAAGGCTTACAACAAAGGGACATGGTTCATTCACAGAAGGTTTCTGGGACAAAGTAAAGTTTAAAATCTGCTTCATTTTCAACTGCAAGATTCAGTTTATTCTATTATTTTTCTTTTCTTCAAAATTAGAGAAAGTGTTGGGAATTTCCCACATTTGTAATTTCCTTCTCTTGCTAAAATATAAATTTAATGAAACATTTAAATATTCAGAGACTCCAATATTCTACTGCCTTAGCTGTGAAACACCGTGTGGTGACCAAAGAATGGAATCCTGAGCTCAGTCGGTGCTGAAGGAGAACTGTGGCATCTGCCACTCACTAAGCTCTCAGGTGGCCCTGTGCAATTCCAAGTTAGAGAAATATCAACAGAAAGAACTTCAAGTATTTCCTACCCCAAAAAAGAGAAGCACATTGGTCATCTTTAAATCATTTTTTTCCTCCATGTCCAAAAACCAAATAATAAAAAAGATCAACTTAGCCAAGGCGAAATATACCTTCAAATCGTAAGTAGAGAAAGCTATCAGAAAATGAAACTATCACTAAATTTTGATCATGATACTTTCCTATTTTTCAACAAAGATTAAAGCTTCCACACATCTACTAGAATAATTAACCAGAGTAGTAAGACACAATTTAAAAATAAGATATCTGCTTGTTAATTTAGCAGGTACACCTCAAGCCCTATCTATAACTGAGAATATCTAAAGATGAAAAAAACAAAGCTCTCAGTCACAAGTAGCAACAATCTAACAGGGAAGGTGACTGGTTTGTTTGTTTTTTGAAAGAAAAAATAAAAATAAAACAGTTTAAAAACAGGTTAGTAACTTCACTAAAATACAAATGTTACACCTTGACTACTATTGGCTGAATCCTGCTTAATTATCAATAAATGATTACTATGTTGAGCCTGACCCCAAGGCCATTCATCAATTTATCCCTTCACTCATCCAACAAATATTTATTATTTCAGTGCCTATTTTGTACTACTTATTATACTAAGAATGGAAATACAAGTGAACAGGGTCCTCTCTCACTGAGTTTACATTAGAGAGAATTTTACTGGTGAACTCTACTTAGAAGTGCTTTGCAATCTGTAAGTCAAACTGTTGCGTACTTGCCCATCAAGTGGAAGACACCGGCTCTGCCCTTGTTACTGTCTCTGCAGGGAAGCCAACTCACTCTTAATTGCCATCTGCTAGGAACCCTTATCCTAGTCACACTAAGCTCTTGTTGAAGTTACATAACATCAGATTTCAAGAACTATGAACAAAAACTATCAATGCACCTCAATCCATTGTGGGCCTTTTATTTAAAGAGTAAAAGAATTTTAATGTTTCTTAATTGACGTTAACATTGTGTAACTCCCTCAACTAATTTATGAGCATTTAAATTGTCTTTAAATTGAGATTTGCATGTATAATTTTGCATCCTTTTATTTCTTACTATAACAAAGAGATTTTATATTTATTATATTTATTCAGTAATATATAGTCAAGAGACCATTTTTCTGATGGGGAGGTTTCATGCAGTCATAATTTTCATTTAAATGGGTAAAGAGTGTCCTATTTTGTGGTTTAGTAAGGATTTATTTGCCCATTTACTACTGTTAAGATATTTAGGTTGCTTATACTTTTTCACCATTATAAATAATGCTGCAATAAACATTATTACACAAGTACTGTCTCTACCTTTGATTATCTCTCTGGCAGTGGTTCTTAGAACAGAATTATTTAGCCATAAGGTATGAATGCATATAAAGCCTTTAATGTATATGGCCCAACAGCCTGCTTTTATAAAGAATGAAGTTTATAAACATCCCATTTCATCACATCTTCCCACTTAAAAAAAATCTTGACAGGTAATAAATTATATGTAGCTATTATTTTAAATTATATTTCTTTGATTACAAATAGGGTTAAACTTTTAAATATATTATCTCTTGTATTTTATCTCATCAACTACTTGGTAAAATCCAACAAAATTCTGTGTAAACAAAAAACAGTTATTTTTATTGATTCCAAAAGGTCATTACAGGGTCTGGGATTTAGCTCAGTGGCTTAAGCGCCTGCCTGGCAAGCACGAGGTCGTGAGTTCAACCCAAAGTACCAAAAGAAAAAAAAAAAAAAAATCAAAAGGTCATTACAGTCAATATAAGACTTTTATCATACTTTCCCCAAAGATACCATTTAACTGTATTTATTTACATGTATAAAACTGTTAATCTTTAATAATCAAATTAGTTTTTTTCATTCTTTCCTCTGTAAACTTCCTTCTGCTTCTACAGTTAGAAACTAAAAGAGAAAATCACAAATTTATACAAGTTTCTTCTGGACTGGGTTTTCCTTTACATCTAATTCTACTTAAAATTTTATTTTTGAGGCACTGTTTCAACATTTGCTGTAAGTCACCTCATTTAAGTTTAATAACCTTGTAAGTATTTTCTCTGTTTCTAGATTAGAAAACAGCAGTTCAGAAGAATTAAATAACTTGCACATGGGCCACCTAAATTTCCCTTATTTCAAAGCCCAGAATCTTTCCACTGTATCATTTGCTTTCTCCTAGACACTAGATGATTAGCAAATGTGACCAAACCCAGATGGTCTTGTCTGTTTCTCCCCTCTACTCAATCTGGCCAACAACAGTTTCAATAATCAAATGAACACAAGGTTATAGAAACATTAAAAAGGAACTGCCTGTGTGTAGAGAGGTTCAGGATGAAGACATACTAGTCCTCAGAGGACATACTATTGAGCTTAATGCTAAAGAGGAGCATGATTTGAACTCACTAGGAATGGGGAAATGGAGCTTAAAGTGAAATAAACAAGAGGTGCAAAGGGAAAAACAAGAGAAAGGCAAGCAAGAAATAGTGAAAGCGTGTGTTACAGGGTCTCCATAGCATAGTTTACACTTGTTTCCATGAGGCAGTTTCACCTGCCTTATTTGACAGGTAGGAATTGCTGCATGAATTTTAAAGATAAGAAAACTGAGGCTCAGAGAAGTTGTGACTACCCAGTGTCACAAGGCTAATAAGCAAAAAAATGCTTTTAAACTCATTTGGTTCTAAGTCTAATCATCTCTTCACACTGTTTCCTCCCCTTCTCTGCCTTTTCTTCTCACTCTCACCAATTATCCACAAGTTCTACTGCAACCGCAGCTCACAGTAACATCTAGTTTTGTAATGGCTGCTCTTTATCTCACACTTTTATCACTGAATTTTTGGTTCTATATTGAAGATAAAGATGAGGATTAAATGAAAAGAGAATGAAGTGCCAGCAGTGCCTGAGCTCTAACAGACGCTCCTCTCCAACCACTTCATGTGTTTTTAAATGGCCTCTCAAACCAAGTCAAAAATTCCCTGATGACAGTTTTTCCCTGTGCTTTCTCTAGCTCTCTTTTAACATGAGGATAATTATACAGAGTTAAATAAACAAGTTATGGGAGTAACAGAAATACAACAGCCTTACTTCTAGAAAATTTTACCAAAAAAAGGCTTTGTTCATTCCATTGCTAATACTGAAAAATATGTGTCAGTTCAAAATCATCACTCCTAAATCATCAAATAAATGCCCAAGGAAAGAAACCAACAGTGATGTTTAATTAGCTATTCTAGCATTAAGGTTAGTGAGTAAATTCTTACCTCCAAAGGTGAACTGCAAAGGAATCTTGTGAACTGTAGAGTCAAATTTGAATGCAATCAATTTCATCCAGTAAAAGAGAACATAAAAAAAAAGAAAAAATTACTATACAATTTTCCGGTAAGAGCATCTAAAACAAAACCAAAAGTTTATATAAAATATTTTCATACATTGTATAATTTATCCACAGAATATAGAAAGGTTCATCAGCCTACAGTAGATACTCAACTATTAGTTTAAAGAAACATGCCTAAATATCTGGATAAAAGCAAATAAAGGGCCAGAGATATAGCTCAGCACAGCACCTGCCCAGCAAACACAACGTCGTGAGTTCGATCCCTGGTACCAAAAAAAAAAAGCACATAAAAACATAATCAATCAATAATATATGTATTTCTTAAAGTTTTGTCTTAAACCTTTGTATCATAAAAATACCCTCTGAAGGAGTAATCAGTAATCTTCCTAACCCTAAATGCCACAGGCAAACTTATTAGCAAGAAGGATATAAACCATAGGAAGAACCAAAAAAAAAAAAAAGAAGGAGATGCAAAAGTCAAGATCAAGAGAGGAAACTGAGAGAAAGGGAAGTTTTTATCTCTACAATTTGGCACTCCTGCTCTTATATTTATCCTGGTTTGTGCTCTCTCTTTGCTCAGTTCCATAACCCTCTTCTCTACTTTCTCCCCCTTTTTTTCTCTTCCTCTCACTCACTACACATCCCTTTCTCCTTCAACTTTCTCTTACTTTTTATAACATAAAGAATACCACCCAGATCTAAATGTGATCTGGTATTTGTCCCTTAGCATTTAAATAAAGAAATGGTGGGGAGGGGGAGTCTTGACAGGGTGAACAAATGACAAAGCAAACCACGAATTAGCTCTGAAACGGACTGTCACATCACTTCATACATATACAGAGTAGTAATTCACAATGTTTTCATAGATTTCCAAGATTAACATTTCATATCCTTTGAGATTTACTGTAATAAAATACCTGAGCCATATAAATTCTTCATCTCCAATCAAAAATTAACTATTCTGCTGCCAGCACTCTTGAACTTCCTCTCCAAAACAAACCCGGTTAGCATATACAAAGAATACAAATAATTGACATTCTATGATACCTGGGATTTCCTTCTAGATGATAAAGGGAAGGATAGAGGGAAGTAATGGAGGAGTGTTTAACTAGAACATTGTCCATGATGCTGAACCCTGAGGGTAGGTGATATGAGGGTTCATTACATGATTATCTCTACTTTGTAAATGTTTTAAGTTCTCCATATTTAAAAACATACCCTCCCCAAAACTTAGTAAAGACACTTCTAAAATATCACTAGTGCTTGTTAAATATACAAAACTAACTAGTATCATCTAGACACTCGGTGACATACTAAAATACAGAGAGATTTAGGATTTTTTTCTTAAATAACAATATGTAATTCTATTATTAACCGTTAAAAGAACTTTCTGAAAGTGCAAGATATATCAAAATACTAATATTTAATTATATTGACATAAAACAAGTAATTTTAGTGAAATTGAAAATGCAACCTTTTCTTCTATAATAGTCCAATAGATAATTGCTACCCTTCCTCCCAAGAGTAAAAAGAGCCAGCTCAAACACTAGGCAATTTAGCAAAGGATAAAAATGAAGCATGATGAATTTGTACTTTAAAAATCAGATATTTGATATTGTAGGGTTTCCATGCACTACTTCCTACACACGCACTTTGACTATACTACATCCATACTTTTGAATTTATAAGTGGCATTTAATCAGTGGCAATTATTACTGATGGACAAATGAAGACAGAAGTTACTTCAAATAACAAAAGAAAGCATATAAATATTGCCTAAGAAAACTAGTATCTCCTTGGAGTTCCATTAACTTATATACACCTTTGGCATGTGTATAAGCAACATTTATGTTATAGCTTCTTCAAAATAAAGCAAAAATTGTTGTATTGTTTGAACGGGCAACTATAAAATACATAAAAAGCTTTTAATTCTGAAACAACAAAAACAGAATAACAAATCACAAGATGTATATTCACACTATTCCAATAAAACAAAAAAGATTCCACGTTTTATGTCAGCTAGTTAGATGGTAGATCTCTCATTATTATACCTATTATATTCAGTACAAATACTAGTAACTTAAAGAAAAATAACTATAATAAAAAAGCAAACATGACTACAAAATACATTTTTCATATACACTGCAGCAAAAGTAGATATCTTTTAACAAACATTTCCTCATCCGGGTAAGAAAAGACTGTGTCAATGCTGCTGTGAAGGTAAAACTACTAAAAAAAAAATCTATTTAAAAAAAGAGGCCAAAGTTCAAGATCAACATAGTCTATGCTGTAAGCTCAAGGCCAGCCTAGACACCTAAACTACATAGTAAGACCTTGTCTCAAAAAAAAAAAAAACAAAAAACCTATAACCACAGTGAGTAGCTTGTAATACCTCAATACTGTTTTTTAACATAGCTCCACTAACATAGCCAGCAAATAAATAATGGGTATAATTTATAGAGATTCTATTCAAGAATAATATTAAGAAAGTAAAAATTTTAGCATGTTTTGAAAATATCTTAATGATTTTTCCAGATAACAATGCACTTCATCTTTCCAGAAATAACTGGAAACATAGTCATATTCTTGATCTACTCATTTTAAAGATTATTTCTTGACTTAATCTAGTTGAAAATAGGACTAGCCTGCCAGACAAGCTGGCTTTTCAAATTTAAACAGGTAAATATTCTTTGACAGTATTAACAATCGCTAATGTGATTCACTTGATAAAACATTAAAAAAAACTATCAATTAACCATCCCATCTTAAATTTTTAAAAAGAACATAAGGATTAACGGTCTATGTTAAGAGTCTGTGCACAAATAGTCTCAGCAGCAGTTGTTAAATCCTTTAAACTGCTAAAAAGAAAATAAGGAAACAAACAGATCAACACTCATATACCACAGCTGCTGATCTTCCTGCTTTTCCGACAGCAGCATCTCACTGCTACACCTGCTACCATCACTCTCCAGGTCACTGCCAGCTTATTTCACACACCTCCTTGTTGCCTCCAAAGAAGCACTCGTTACTTACCAAAGTTTGCTAAGAAAGTTTTTGCTGGACCCCTATCTATTGCACTTAGTTAAGTTCGTTCTTTTCCCAAGACTTGTTATTAACCATGCAAACTTAGGAGAAGAGAAGAGGGCAGCATTGAGAAATAAGACACTTCTAATTTTGTCAAAAGACGTCAATAAGACTATAATCAATTGTTTTATCTCAGTAACATAAAATATTAATAAATTCATTAAATTCCTGAAGAGCCTTCTATTTTACAAGGAACCATACTTAAATTCCAATATCCAAATAAAAGAGGAAACACTGAACATTAAAAGGGAGTATCTGTGAAGATAAATTACATTTTAAAATTTTTTTTAAGTCAGGCAGGTGTGGTGGCGCATGCCTGTAATCCCAGCATTCAAGAAGCTGAGGCAGAGAAGGCTGCTGAGAGTTTGAGACCAGCCTGAATTACACAGAAACACCCTGTTTCAAAAAACCAAAATAAAACAAAAATTCCTAAACCAAAGAACACCAAAGAGTTATCTCTATTTGTCAAAACGGAATTCCAAGTCTTGTAACTGCTCATATCAATTATCCAGAATTTTCTTGCATTAACAAAATACTTCTACTTGTCATATTTCCTTGACCTTTCAGTTATTGCATGGTATTAGGTTTGTTAAAAATTATCAAAGGACAGGTTGATTTTAAGAATAAGCCAAAAAGTCTTTACTTAGAATTCCATGATTATCAATCTAAATCTTAATTCAGTTAATATTCTAAATTACATAAGTAAGGGCTGGGGATTTAGCTCAGTGGCACAAGCGCTTGCCTGGTAAATGTGAGGGCATGAGTTCGATCCCTAGTACAAAACAAAAACAACAAAAAACTCATCTATCCACCCTAAATTACATATGTAACATTTTAGATTCCCTTCCCATCCTCCTACAATTTCTGGTACACATTTATACTATTTTAAGTTAGATATTTTCAGGCAGTGGAAAATTAAGTTTTAGTTAAGAATGTCATAAATATACATTTCTTAGAAATTAATTTGACTCCACAAAATATTTTCATTGTTTTGCACACTGCAAAACATGAAGCCTTGGAAAGTAACCTAAAGACATAGTTAACACTCATTTCAAAAGCTTTTTGTCAAGAGAGTAAGAATTAAATCCGTACTTAATGAAAAGTTAAAACTAATATTTAAGAACTAACATCTTGTCTATCCTATTAGTGGGGAATGAGGGGGCAAATGATTCAGGTGATGCTCTGAATTCTTTTTGTTTTTGTTTTTGTTTTGGTACCGGGAATCAAACTCAGGACCTTGCACTTGCCAGGCAGGTGCCTTTTTTTGTTTTGTTTTAAAAACAGATATACTGTATTCCATCTGTTAGCAACGTAGCTAAAAGGACTCATCAATTATACTGTCTCTTCTGAGAACACCTAGACATCAGACAAAACATCAGGCTTTGATGCATCTTAAAATATGACAACAAAACTCTTATTTACATTTCAATTTAAAACTGTCTTCTAAGGCAGTATCATCTCCTTCTTTGTCAGTAGAAAGAACAGTCCAGAATCTCACTGGCTCCTCCTATTTGAGTCACTTAAATTACTGGGCCTCAGTTTATCTGTAAAATAATTTCAGCCAAACCACTTTCCCTAGATGATATTCTGTATGTTAGGCTCAGAGACACTGTCTTGTAAATTAATTTATTTATTCACCTCTCCAGTGTGTTCTCTGTTTCTCTGTCTCTGTCTCTATCTCTCCATATAGACAGATAATAGATAGATAGAGATATAGAGATGTATCACATACGTATGATATATACCTTTCAGACCTTTCAGCTTTAACAAACAGCTAAGCTGTGCCACTGTGCCACAGGTTTGCACCACTAGCCTTGTTATTGTGGTAGGAGGATACACAGATGAATAAAACAGTCTTTGTGCCCTTTATCTAACAAATAAAACGACTTTTTTTCATAGATTTGTATTAATGTTGAAAATATTCAAATGCTAATGCTAAAAGTTACTGGAAATATATGCATCTGGCATGATATGAGAGATGGGGAGAGGGAAAAGGGAGGAAGGAAGGAAGGGAGGGGGAGAGAGAGAAACAAATATGTATTCATTGCTTTTACACATTTTAAAGACAGAACTATGTTCAGGATAAATAATTATTCATATATATTTTTTCTTTACAGCTAACTGTATAACTAACTATATATATATATATATATATATATATATATATATAATAACTTACTGCTAACTAGAAGAAAATCAACTACTTTTTAATCACACAAATTATTCGGCATATAAAACACTCAAACTCTCTTTAGTTAGACTTAGTCATCTATAGGTGGTGGTGTTCATCTGTCAAGTCATCACCAGGGGGGCCATTAAAACTTGATGTATCCTCAAATTTAATGGAAAAAACAACCTACAATAATGGAAAAAAACCTAAAATACAAAAGCTAAAGAAAAATGGTATTCATAGTAAGATTATTCCTATCACATGACCTTTGCACTTATTAAAACATGCTTAACTCCTTGCAGGTAAATTTCTCAATACTTTTGACTCAAGAAATTAAAAGCAGAGACCGAGAATACAGTATCACAAGCCCAAGGTTCTGAGTTCAAGTCCCAGCACAAAAGAAAAAAAAATTAAAAGCACCATTTACTTAATATAGGATGATAATTGTTAAGAGCTTTTAACATCATTTATTGGACTTTTCCTTTCTGCTTCATGCTACAAAATTTTCAACACTATTTTTTTCCCAAGTAGTTTAAAATTTGGCAATACCTTAGTTGTCTGTCCAGTTGTCCAGGTCATTTAACTCAACAGTTCATTTTTTGAAGCAATGCCCAAGGCAATTTACTCCATTCCAGGCACTCTTCTGGGCACTATGTTTTTTTTGTTTTTTTGGGGTTTTTTGGTACCAGGAATCAAACTCAGGACACTGCACTTGCTAAGCAGGCACCGTGCTGCTGAACTTTATCCCAGGCTCTTGAGTATTTCTTTAGACTCAGGAGAAACATGTTTTAGCGGTGTAACGAGCACAATGTATGCTACTGATTTGGGTAATCCAAAATAACTAATTCATCAGAAGGAGACTTATGAGGCAGGCAAATCTCAAGTTTGAGTCCTGCCTGAGCAACTTCATAACTTAATGAAACTGTCTCAAAAAAAAAAAAAAATTAAAAGGTTGGAAATATAGCTCAGTACAAGAGGCCTGGGTTCAATCCCCAGTATTGAAGGCAGTAAAACATAGCAATACAAAACAAAAACAAAAGGAGAGATCTACTTCAACTATAAGCAGAACACTACCACCAGACTGAAAAAGCACCTAATCTTTGACTCCAGTCCTAAATAAAGCAGTTAAAAAATACATATATACATCTTCATAAATAATGTTTTTATAAGTTTTATGTGGTATAACAGGATGAATCAAAATATTACAGATTTTTATTTTAATGACTAAAATTTATATAGTGACCAACCAAACTGCTTTTTACTTTAAAAGGACTAACTCAAATTTTCTAATTTAACATCTATGATCTTTAATTCAAACAAATAAATGAATTAAAATGAAACAAAGAAAAACATAACTGCATTTACAAATGCTAGGTATGTAGTCCAGAAGTATCATTTACTTTCTCTTGACCTCAGTGCTTCCTAAATGCCATATTACTAGGAATTAAAAGTTTAGTGAATGATTATTTCACCAAAATCTTTAGCCAGGGACTTAGCTCAGCGACATAAGCACCTGCCTTGCAAGCACGTGGTCGTGAGTTCAATCCCCAGTACAAAAAAAAAGACCTAAGTATGATCTTATTTAACTCTTACAACAAACTCTTTTGTAATATCTCACCCCCACCATATTTACAAATGAGGAACCTGAAATTAAAAAAAAGTTGAGGAATTACTGACTTGCTTAAAGTCAAAAGAAGTAAGTAAGTGGGAAAGCTGATATGTAAGGCAGAACCACTGATCAGTGCTCATGTTATTACCCGTACTGCTCCTCAGCCTTCATATCATCAATATTATAACCCAAAATGTATGGCATCTTAAACTGCTATAGCCTTCATACTATTCAACCCAAATAACATCACGGACCATATCTGTTCTCAGGTAGGTTGTTCACTAAGAATCATCATCTATTTCATGCCAGACATTCCACTTGACACTTACATTTCCATTTCCTTGTCTCATTCCTCAATGTTCAAAAAATAATATATGTAACTCCAGAGGCTGGAGCAGGACTGTCATCAGTTCATAGCCAGTGTGGGCAATACAGTGAGTTCAATGCTAGTCTAAACTACATAGCAAGACCCCATCAAGCAAAAAAACAAAAAGTACATACAAATTACCTCTAAGAGTTATTGTTATATTACTTTACACCTTAACTTGAGTGAGGTATCAATAACTCCAGAACTTCAGATATTCAATAAAAGACAAAGCCCCAAAAGAAAACAATGCTAAGATGAGGAAACAAAAAGGTATTTCCTTTTCCTTTTTAAAATTAGTATGTCTGTGTGACATAGTAGCCTGCAAGTCAAAGAATAATCCATCAAGCTCCTATTCCCATGTTCTTCTTGACTGTAACTTTACTAACAATAAAATTTAGTGATCGACTTTAATAATCAGTACTTCCACTAATTCTCCCTTATAGCAGCTCTACTTTCCCGTAATTTCCCCTCCTAACTTACTGTACAATCTACTTTATTATGCTTTCTGTTTAACAACCATCTCTGACATCCCCACCCACACTCCACCATGTAAGTTTCCTAAGAGCAAAAGATCTTTCTATGATTCATTCATGATTTGCTAACTGTGCCAAACTGCCTCTCCAACAATACCTGGCACACAGTAAGCACTTAATAAGAATCTTAACAAACACAAGAAACCACAAATTAGAAAGGGAATGAATTCTAATACTAGTCAAATTAATATAATAAGGATTACCTCCAAGAAAGAAAGAACAGCTTATAGCAGTAACTATAAAAAAAGCAGTGATCAAGGCTCACTGAAATACAAAATGAGCAAAATACTCCTGAGAGAACGCAAAAGCCCTTATGAACAAGTAAGACCTACTCAACATTTTGTTGGAGAACAAACACATTATGACAAACACTGTAAGAAGACTGTCATTTTACAGTAGTATAACACACAAAATCTTAGCAATGACAATGTTTTGACTACATGAGAACTACTCCAAGTTCCAGACCAGCCTAGGCTACAAAGTGAGCTCAAGGCCAGCCTAAATTGGACAGTGAGACCTTGTCTCAAAAAGACCAGAAAAAAAAAAAATTCCTTTCAATCTATTGATACCTTTCTTCCAACAGTTTCCCACTGGGACAATTATGCAATGTTTTATTCATTTGATATCCCCAGTCTGGGAAATACAGATCCTCAATAAATGCTTATTAAATGATGCTCTATATAAAAATTTCAACATATTTCTTTCCAACTCATTTCATGTTGAGATATTTCTGCTCAATAGTCTGCTTTTTCCATTTGATCATCAATTCCCTGAAGACTGACTCTTCAGTTTGTCCTGGGCACTCAGTAATGTCTGTATTATTAGGTTGGACAACAAAACTTATAAATATGTTACATTCAGCCCCCTCAATCAAACACTGCATAGAACATATCCTGAACTTGCAGTCCTTGTCTCTGGAGGATTTAAAATGCTTAATACATATATGACTTGTATTCACAAAAGTTCAGAAATATACACTGAATGGAGCATAAGCTCTACTTAAAAAGTTAAGCAAATAGCATAAAATGCTTTATAAACAACCTTCTCAAGTAGAAAAAAAAAAAACATTTAACAAACAATACCTCAGTCTTCCCACATTCATCAGGTGGATCCTGGTGTATGGCCATTTGATACTTGACATATAAAGAAAAGGACTGGCTGAAGGACGACTTGAACTCTGGGTCCTCAAAGGAGACAGGGACTAACCTCACCTTCAGTGCAAGGAAAATACAAGCAAATGCTATTGAAACATCTCTACCTAAAGATATGCTTCTGAAGGTGAGGTCAGAGTAAGATCTCCGCAAATCCGCTTCCAAAGCTCAGTTCTGGAGTATGTCATAAAAAGAAATCCTGGAAGAGCTTCCTGGCACACAGTCTGAGTGCTAACTTTATACTAATGAAAAGAAAAGGCTTAACACAAGGGCCAGGAGAATGTTTTGTTTGTTTAAGGGGGTTGTTTGCTTATGATGATAAATTATACAGTTTTTCCTCTATCCATCTATCTGGTTCTCTAGTCAACTCTCACTAATTAATAGTGTTGCTAATAGTGGTCATGGCCACTAATTTTGTTATCTTTACTTATAGTAACCATTTTAAGGTTCTTTTCCCTTCCAGCTTTGTCTTAGGTCATTTAATTTATGAAATTTAATGCATATAAGGATGTCTATTAAAACATTCTACTGCCTTACTTTTCTAGTCCTGCTCAGTTATGAGTGGGTAATACAGTCATAAAGAATAATTCAGCTGTTACGAAGATGAATAAAACATACCACATCAGACAAAATATGCTTACCATGAAAATATAAATTTTCTCAGATATTTTAATTTACAGCTCTATTATTCACTTTCAGATAAATTCATCCGGAAATAGTGATAATACATAAAGATAATTTTACATGTTCATTTCCACTTTGAAATTACATGTGACTGGCACTTAACACAGCCCTAAGTAAAATTTGCACTTTCAGAATGTCCATCAACTCACAGCCCTATCTCTATGCAGATATGCTGCAGATTTTATATGAATACAATGCACCAAAAATAAACCAAGGTTTCATACAATATCAAATGGAAGGGAAAGTTCTGTTTACATAGAAAAATTATAATTGGCCTGCTGACCTGGCTCACAGTTGGTTTATCAGGTGGGTCCTTGTGAATAACCATCTGGTAACGTTTATAGACCTGGTAAGACTCCTGAAATGTGGCTTTGAACTGAGAACTTGGTGGAGATGATCTCACCACCCTCACCTTCAGAAGGAGTTAAAAAACAATGTTCATTAATTCATTCATTTATTCATTTAGTCATTCTGTGGAATACACATTAACAGTAACTCCCAATCAAAAACCAAGATATTTCAACAAATATTAAAAATATTTTAACAGTAAAAAACAAGTTAGTTAATGAAAGTATTTTCTGCCACTTACAGATTTTTTAGGAAGGCCAAGGAGGATTTCTCCTAAACTCTAAGCCTTGTTTCTGATGACTAAATTATATAGGCCTGCTTGTATTATAAACAGGCAGGACACTTCCAGGAAGCAGTCATGAAACAACCATAAATACTGTTTAATTTTAGTAGCACATAACTCATCATCAATCAAAGACTGAAAATGGGACTCTATCAGCCACTTTCATTATTAGTAACTTTAAACTTACAACTTTATAAGTAAAAAAGACAACCCTCACAACATGTTCTTATTTCACAACATATTTTTAAAAGGAAGAGCCTGAAGTTTGATTTCCTAAGTTCAAATCTTAGGATGTCATCATCTTTGCTAAGCAAATTAACCTCATATAAACTGGTTCGTTCATCTATAAAAAGAGGATGAGTTAAAAGTAGTAACTGCATAGAGTAATGGTTAACACATATTTAATATTAATCATTTACTAACTGGCTAAAATGTATTAGTGAAATAAAATTAAATGTAATACAATAAAGGCGCAATGGAAATTTTCTGTGTGCCATCAACAAATTTTTCTATAAGCAAACAAAGAGTGACACTCAGTAGATAATGAATCTCTCCACATCCTGAGTCATATTGCATTAAAAAAATAAAAGTTCATGCCTTTTGCCTTAGAATTGTTATGAAAGGTGTTGATGATTCCCTGAATACCTACCTATTTGTCATCAGAAGATAAAAACCTCTTCATAGGGCCAGGGATTTAGCTCAGTGGCTTAAGTGCCTGCCTGGCAAGCCGTGAATACCATCCCTGGTACCAAAAAAAAAACTACAATCCCCGATACAAAAAAAAAAACTAAGTAGTTGTTAAAATAAAATATATGTCTGATATATATTTTTTTCCTGACGGTTTAGAATATATCAAAGTTAATTTTTTATTTTATGCATAACATTAAAAGGTATTCTTAGATGATACTTAAATATATAGTCAAAAGTTGACTATTTTCTAATTAGATATGAAAATATGACAAAATCATTATGGCTAATGGTTTAGAAAAGAATTTTTTTTTCAGAGGGTCTTTCCCAAGCTGGCAAGGAACTTGCAATTCTACTGTCTCAGCCTCCCAAATAGCTGAGATTACAGGTATGCATCACTTCACCCAGCTGAGAAGAATTTTACATGTACAAAATTAATATTGAGGAATCTGGATTGAC
The DNA here is from genome assembly GCA_004027455.1 of Hydrochoerus hydrochaeris. Taxonomy (NCBI): domain Eukaryota; kingdom Metazoa; phylum Chordata; class Mammalia; order Rodentia; family Hydrochaeridae; genus Hydrochoerus; species Hydrochoerus hydrochaeris. Next base: position 18,303 of record PVLA01008373.1, read on the forward strand.
CTAGAAATGCAAATAAGTTTGGGGGAAAAAAGCCAAATTTGTTGGAGGTACTTCATAAGAAAGAATCTTAGTATAATTTAATGATTCAGTTAATTCCCAAATGCTGGTTTACATATGTAAGTAACAGGGGTTGCTGCCTTCATCAATATCAGAATTTTATAATGGATAAAACAGCACTTTGCCTAGTATGATCGACTCTCTTTTACTATCTAAACTATCTTTCACTATGTAAATTTCTAAAATGAAATTTTAAAGACTTTCTTAACTAATTAATTTCAATCAAAGGATACAAAAAGCCAGAGCACCCTCCTGAATAACAAACACGTTAAAATTTGTTTTCACAGTTTTAACAGCCAGTTTCTTAAAGTATTCTCAAAGAACACTTTTTAAAGCAGCAGTTAATAATTGTTGTAATTTGAAATTTCGCTTTATTATTCTTCTCTTTAAAATTTTTTTAAAAATAGCAGTTAACTTAGTAAATACAAATACTACTATACTCAATTTCCTTTTATTTCTTACTTAAATTACAAACATCAACCAGTAAGTATAATGTCAAAGGAATTAAAATACCCAATAGAAGACAAAAAAAACAAACAAAAACCCTTCAAAGTACCTCTAACTTGTGTGATGCATTCTCTGGTAAGGATTCAAATATTAAATCTTCAAGTGATTTGGGATGGTTGGATTTAGCCTTTGGTGGGAACGAAGACGGTGCCTGACCTTGAGCCTGGAAACCCTCAAATTCTCCAGCTGGGTTTTGCTGCATGAGTTTTAACATTTTCCTTTCTTTACGGATTTCCTTGGCTTTTCGACATGGAGGCTTACTCAAATCAGCCCCTTTGCCTAAAAAGAATTTCCAAACATTAGACCAATCACAATTGGCCCCAGAAATGTTTTTTCATAAGTCTCAAAGATATTATAAGAAAGTCTAAAGAATCCCAACAGTGTTCCACATTACTCTGGTACCTTAAAGCACCTTGGAAGCAGGAGTTGCCAAGGAAAATGAATAGTCACAGAAATATTCCTCAGCAATTCTCATGGCTGAAAATCTTTTATTTATAATATCCATTCACTTCTCTGACTCTTTAGAAAGAGCAAAATCAAGTCAAATGTCTTCTGCTTCTTTGGCACACATTCTAGCTTTTCTCTAATAGCACTAGTAACACTCAGGAATACTCAGGAACCAATGAGTACTGATCCCAGAACAGATTCTAGCAGATTTTTCTAATGAAAAACATCCTTTTCCGTGCAAGCACACAGTCTTGAGTTCGATCCCCAGTACCAAAAAAAAAAAAAAAGAAAGAAAAGAAAGAAAATGAAAAACATCCTTGCTTAGGTTAACGTTCTTCTGTTTCTCTCCAAGTACTATTCACTTCAGTTCTAGTTACAGGTTTTTTCTTTTTTTTTTAATTTTTTTTTTTTTTTCTTGGTAACAGGTATTGAACTCATGACCTGATGCTTGCCAGGCAGGAGCTTAAGCCACTGAGTTAAATCCCCAGCCCTTTAGTTACAGTTTTTTTTTGTTTTGTTTTTTAAAAAGAATTAAGGATTTAACTCAATGGGCGCTGCCTAGCAAGCGCAAGGTTGTGAGTTTGATCCCCGTACCCAAAAAAAAAAAAGAGAGACAGAATTAAAAAATATATAGAGAGAATTTCAAAACAAGACGATAGGAAATTAACAATGGTTATTATATTGCATGTTGTTGTCTTCAAAACAGTCGCTCAGATTACCAGATATAGGCACGCAAAACTGATCAAACAATGTAAACATTAACTGTTCCTTTGAACCAATCGAATGAGTAGTACAATTAGATTAGCTAAAGAACAACTGGATTGGGGGAGAGGGGAAAAGAAGGAAGGGAGGGTTCAGGGATACAGCTCAGCAGCACAGCATCTGTGCAAAGTCACGAGTTCAATTTCCGATACCAAAAAAGAAAAAAAGGAAAAAATATACCTTTGTTCTGACAAAAAGACTATTATCAAACTGATAATAACCCTTTAAGATACAAAAATTTTAACAATAAACTACAAATTCTAATAAGTAGTATTTAATCTACTAAGAGTTTATTCTGAGAAAAATCACTTACATGATAAAAACAAATAATGATAAACACAAATGAAGACCTCAAAATAATCAAAGAATCACACTTTTACAACAGCTAAACAACAGAATATCTGCATCCATTTTAATGTTTTGGAAATTCTAAGAGGATTTCTCATTATACAATGTTTAAAAAAGTAACACTGGTTATGTATACATACACTAAAAATATTTAGAAAAATACTGAAAAAGCATGACAACATGTTAACTGTCAGTTTTCTCAGGTTTAAAAAAAAAAGACTTCTGTGGTTTTTTTCCTTTCTCAAAAATTTCTATAATAAAAATTACTCTTACAATTTTTAACAGGTTATTAATGAACCACAGAAATAAGCTATTTTTTAAGATCCAAAAACAGGGGAGAAGAATAAAGATAAAAAAAAGCAAGATATACCATGTACAGGTATAAATTTTCTATGATAAATGTTATCACTGTGCATATCTAAAATGTACCAATAAAAAGAAAAAAATCCAAAAACATAGTATTCACAAATCATATATAAGTCTCAATAAGAAAGTTTCTAAGAGTACCAAAATCAGTTTTTATATAGAAGAAAATTAAAGACTTAGATTGGCTGACTTTGTACAGACCAGCTGCTCAAAAGAAGTTCACACACAGTGAGATCACTTACAACTTCACTAACATATTTTCTAAGTAAAAACAAAGTTTACCCAATAAAGAAGACTTTAAATAAACCTAATAGCCCAGATAACAAAAGACAGATTCTTTTATCGGCTATTAACCCTAATGCCTTATAGAATCAATTGTCTTGGGTCCCACTGTGTTTTTTGTAAAGTTGTTCCTGAAAGGCACAAAATTTAACGGCATTGCCAGGAAATAGCCCAGGAGCGTAAGCACTTGCCTGGGAATGGCAAGGCCCTGAGTTCAATTCCCAGTACCAAAAAATAAAAAAAATAAAAATTAACAGCACACACTTTGACACAAGCCATCTTAGGTCACAGACTAGCTCTATCACTTGGCTGGATGACCTGGGACAAGTTTCCTTGTCTCTACAAGAAAGATAATAATCAGTCTCACTTCTAGAGTTCCTGTGAGGAATAAATGAGTTAATGCACATGTACCTCATAAAACCATATCCTACCATTATATCAAGCTTACTTAATATTATCAATATCTGCATCACCACATCTAAGTTTTTACTTAATCATTTCAGAAATAGTAATAAGAAAAAATCCTTCACTTTCTAATAGCTACTGAAAACTGCATTCCTTACCAAAATTTTAAAATTATGAACACATTATAAACTACAGAGTAAACTTCATGACACCAATTTTTCACTATTTTTATGAAAGATGACATTGCTTTCACAGTATAATTCATTCACTGGACTAAGCAGCCCTTATGATTGTGCTTCTTTAAATATACATACCACTGTTTTTACCTTCTACAAATCAGCATTTCAGCTTAGAGAATACAGATTTTCCAGATCAACAAACTTCAGCAGAATACAAACAGATAATCAATGTAAAATTGTTTACCATACTAACCCTGAACTCAAAGAGTCAGCAACTCAAGAATTCTAGACTAATCCCTAGTGATTTGACTAGATACCAGAAGACCTGCCTAATAATTAAGTATAAAGGAATATACTGATAACATTTTTAAAACAGAAAGTGGAAATGCAGGTTTCAAAGACGATCCAAAAAATACCTACAGTTTAAAAATAGTCTCAGATTCTTAGTGAAAGATAACCTGGTTGGGGGAGAAAAAAAAATTACACAAAAAGTATTTAATGCATGCTCAGTAATCATATTGTTGAATGTAAGGTTATTATTACTCTAAAATTGTTATGTAACAGGGGATAAGGAACAGCTAGCTGGGTGATATTCCAGTCTAATTCTACTACCCCATATTCAGTGTAGGCAAACCTATGGCACACATGACTCAGTAGGCTGTTTGTTATCACTGCAAGCTCTAAAAGATTCACCATCACTGCTTATGAGAATCAAGCTTCTGCATAAGGAAAAAATAAAAACAGAAATATTATTTTCCTGAATGTGAAAAGTAGCATCGATATGAAGTCATTACCTGTTCACTAAAAAAAAAAAAAAAACCTAGAAAACAATGATCAAACCAGCAGTAATAATATCTAGTCTATGATCTCCAAATACCATTTGGAACCAGAGCTAGTTGAGAAAATGTAGGCACAAGAAGATCCACAACCATCACTCACATGATTTCAAGGACACTTGCAAAGACTACTAGAACTGCATCAAAAAGATACAGAAGCCAACTAAAAGAAGTTGTCACAGGAACAATGGAATGCAACAAAAAACTATGTTTAGATCTCTGAACTCACAATGATAACAAGGAAACCTAGCTGCGGCTAACAAAATATGTTACTTTGAAAATAAATAAAAAACATTCAAGATTTTAGCTTGCCTTTCCTTTGAGTCTTTATGGGAAGGAAACAGATGAGAAGAAGTTTCTTCATGAAAATATTCCAGCCAAAAAATAAGGAATGAAATGCTGGAACTAGAATGTTTAAAGAATGAACAGATTTTGGCACTATGAGAACTAAAAAAGAGGCACCCTGACATTGTGTATCTCCAGAAGGAACATTCAATCAACCCAGCATAACCTTCATCATTTTTTCAAATCCCCCACTCTGATTAAGGTTTACTCCCTCCAAAAAAGAAAGAAAAAAGGAAAAAGAGAGAGAAAAGAGAGAAGGAGGGAGAGAAGGAAGGAAGGAAGGAAGGAAGGAAGGAAGGAAGGAAGGAAGGAAGGAAGGAAGGAAGGAAGGAAAATGTACCCCCAATTTTGATGACAGTATTCTAGTATCACTATACAGGCGGGCAGAAGTACAGCTTAAACTGCACTGCAGATGCAATCGGCCAGCTACAGAAGAAAGACAAAAACCAAGACAAACAACTCACTTCCTTCATCAAATAATACTATGCAAGTAAAAAGTGAGGGAAAATGACAGGGAAATGTATACGGCAATAAAGATTTTTTAAATACATCAATCAATTTTACGGACCAATTATCTAAATCTTGACAAAAGCACATAAAAACTGAAATTTGAACACTGAATACTCGAATTAAAAAACTGAAATTTAAAAACTGAAATTTGAACACTGAATACTCAATAGTATTAAGAAATTCTACAGCTTATGCATAATGCTGGCTACTTATAATCCCATCACTTAGGAGGCTGACGCAGGAGGATAACAGCAAGTTCGAGGCCAGCCGAGGCTACACAGTGAGTTCAAAGCCATGCTCCTGCCCCATCAAAAGAAATTTTATTCAAATATAATAATGGTGTTGTGAATAGTTCCTATTTTTCAGAGATGAATTCTAAAATACAGGATCACATAACGTCAGGAAATTACTTAAATATACTACTGAAAGAGAACTAGATTTGGTATATTTAGTAGTAAAATATACCACTGAAAGAGAACAGATAAAACAAAAGTGGCTATCATAATTATATGTTTCAAACAAGGACGGGGTAGATGAAAGTTCATTAGACTACTGAATCTAGCTCCCTTATATTTCAAATTCAACAAAGATTTTTAATTTAACCAACTATACCTAATTTTTAGAATAAAAGTATAAATGAAAAAACCTCTCACAAGAGAATAAAAGCAAAAATTCTTTAAATAGTATTTCATTCAACTATTAGTATTAATTAGAAAAAAAATCTCAGGCTAATCAATTTAAATACCATTAAAACCTTCTGCAAAAATTTAATAAAGTACAAAGTTTTCTGTACTTAAACTTGTGTAATATAGTTTAGACAGTAAAAACTAAAATAATAAAAATCTCTCCCTTGTATCATTTCAAATAAATAACATAAAAACTAATGCAAAAATTATCTGGCTTCACATTTTATGCAGTAATTTTGAAAAAAATCATACATATACACATTGCTGGGCATATTTTTAAGCCTAATTCTTTTACAAAGGAGAATACAGGGGAAATTTTTTACTTTATTAAGATGAATTTAAACATTTAAATCTAGGCAGCTTTAAATTAAAATTTATAATAATTACATAAAAATTTAATGATAAACTGAAGAATTTCCTATAATTTACACTGTCCTATAATGCCAAATTAACAATGTTTATCACCAAACCTTCCACTGACAAAAACATGAGTCTAAAACCTCTAAGGCTCTCAGGTAATAAGATGGAACTCAAAAGGTTTTGGGGGCTGGGTGTGGTAGTGCACACCTATAATTCCAGTACTTGGGAGGCTGAGTCAAGAGGATCGAGGGGAGTTTGAAGCCAGCCTGGGCTATACAGTGAGTTCAAAGCTAGCCTAAACTACATAGCAAGACACTGTCTCAAAAGACAAAAACAGAAGAAGTCAAGATGGCCAATCAGTGAGCAACAAAATACAAAGCCTCCCAGGAGAAACAACTCATATGCCAGAATAAAACACCTTGGAGAGACCCAGACAGAGGGACATGGACCCTCTTGACACAGGAAGAAATTAAAACGTAAAAAAGCTTGTCAAATATGTCGGGACTACAACTGAAACAGCTAAAAATTACATGACACAACATTTTTGTTCGCGGTGACCCACCAAGTTTGCAACAGCCTGAATCCACGCCAGCCAACAGAGCCACTCAAACTCGTTCCTGCCGCCACTCACAGGAAGCACAGCAACGCTGAAGTTGGGGGTTGGTGAGCCCAACGGAGATCAGAACCAGCAAAGGGGCCTTCATTAATCCACGGTCAGTGCTGGGAATGAGACCCCACACACACAGGAATAATGGGCGACATATTGGAATTGGGCAAGAGGAGCCTGAACTGGGAGCGACAGTGACTCCAGTTGGTTCCTCACTCCTCAGAGCAGATTCGTAGGATTTGCTTGGACTAGGCCACGCCCCTGGCTGGGACCCAATGAGCCGTCCCAAATCAATTCCCTGCGCCTAGCAAGTACTAACCAGGCAAAGGCCCCTGAAGTTTGGCTGGCCCGGTGGGGAGGGGCAGGCATACACAGCCGCTGCTTACACCTCAGTGACAAGAGCAGGCAGGAGAGAGCGGAGTTCCCTTGCCAGCATGCTTCGGAGGAAACGTGGCCAACAGGGAAGAGGGCTGGGACCTGCACTGTAACCTGTGTGGAGGAAGCCAGGACCATGACAGGAGAGAGAGGCAGGAGGAGGCCGCCAGCCCAGAACCCTGAAAGCACTGATCCAGGAGAGGGAAAAACAAGGGAGACCGAGGGCGGTAAACACACAACAGCAGACATGGCTCCAATGGACATTAAGAGATATCTTCAGGACCTTGTAGACGAGCTCAAAACTGAAATATTAAATCAGGTAAAGCAAGATATGAGTAGAGTAATAAAAGAAATGCGCTCAGGAAGCATCTCTCAGGAAGATACACATGGAAGAAGGGAGGAACACAAAAAAAGGAAAGAAACATTCAATAAAGAATATAAAGAAAATATAGAATACATGAAGCAGATTCAAAGAGACTACCAGGAAACTAAAAACTGCATTGCAAGCTGGCAAAACGCCTTAAAAGAAACTAAGGATAGACTATCAAAACTTGAAGACAAGTTTGCAATGTGTGATCATGAAAGGAAAAACCTCTTAAAAATAACAAGGAAACAGGCAGTAACAATACAAAGGCTAGAAGATGACAAGAGAATCAGCAATTTAAGAATAAGAAATGTGAACAAAGAAGCAGGAACACATTCAGGTGATTTACAAAGGCTATTCACAGAAATAATTAAAGAAAACTTCCCAAGCATGGGAAAAGAAAATGACATTCGGTTATGTGAGGCATACAGAACTCTAGCCACCTACAACCAAAACAGATCTACACCCAGACATATAATAATCAAGATACCAGAAATTCAATATAAAAACAGAATATTAAAAGCTGTCAGAGAAAAGAAACAGATTACCTATAAAGGTAAGGCCATCAGGATCACAGCTGACTTCTCGACACAGACCATCAGATCAAGAAGAGCTTGGAGCAAAATATTCCACGCCCTGAAAGAAAATAACCTCCAGCCCACATTGATGTACCCCACAAAACTGTCACTAGAAATTAATGGAGAAACAAGATGCTTCCATGACAAAGAGGAACTGGGGGAGTTTGTGACCACCAATCCAACCCTACAGAGAATACTGAAGGACATTCTAGAGAAAGAGAAAAAAAATACCAGGATTTTAGGAACAGTGGCAGAAAGGCCTCAGTGAGCGGGGCAGGCAATAGAATGAAGGAGAAAAATAAACAAACAGGCAGAAAAATAGCATAGCAGAAATGAGGCAGAGAAGGATGGCTAGAATCTCTTAACATAGATGGCCTTGATTTAAAACCCACCAGCATTTAAAACCCACCAGCATTTAAAACCCACATTACTCACACTACTCTGCTTAGATGTATTATATTCTGTTCCAGTCATTCTACCTGTACTAGACTTGAGGGCACAGACAGTAATCCCAAAAATAATAGGATATAGTACGGTAATCATCCTTAATTTCCTATTAACTTAATCTAAAGCTCTGTAAAACCTACACTGTTTTACCATGACTGATCATAATAGAATCTGGTTTGTTACATTGCTGTTTTATATTGATAGATTTTATTCAAAGCTGTTATGATTGATAGTATCAAGTCTGAGAGTATAGGCAACTGCACTTAAGATGACAAGATTCACTAGAATATCCACTCTGGTTTGATTATTACCTGCCTTTGAAGTTTTATACTGTCTATAATGTTTTATTTTTACTAATATTGTTATGTACTGCGATATTCAATTATACTGCTATATTCATTTATGCCTGATGATATAATCAATTTTATTGAAGATAATAAGAAATAACACAGCAATCATTGTAGATCATCTTGTACTGTGGTTTTATATGACTTTTTGGTTTCATGTTTTTATAGGAATTTGTTTTGTCTTGCTAAGTTTTGTTTTTCCCTCTAATATAGAAAGGATAGAAATACATGTAGAGGTTTCATGCATGCGTAGCTGTTTACACTCTCACTGTTTGACTATCTACTTTGTATGCTTTAATTTTGTAACTTGAACAACTATTTCTAAGAGGACAATATGTAATTTATCAACTAGTGATTTATTATTTACTTTTTTTGAAATTCTGCATTATCTCTACCCTTTACATGCTTGTTTCTCTTTAAACAAAAAAAATTTTTTAAAGTAAAAGGAGAAACAGAAAGTGCTCTAAAGGATATAACTGCATTTATGTTTAAGTGTGTATGATTGATAACCATGTTGCTAAGTTGTTATTGGATCACTGAACTTCTTTGCACCCTCCCTGTTTGAATGCTCACTCTATATGCTTTAACTTTGTAACTTGAACAACTATGTCTAAGAAGACAATATGCAATTTATCAACTAGTAATTTCTTACTGTTTATTTTTTTCCGAAATTCTGTATTGTTTCTACCTCTTTTTCTGTTTTGCTTTTTTCCTCTTTAAATAAAATTTTTTTAAAAAGACAAAAAAATGTATTTGAGGAGATAAAGCTGTTAGTTCAGGGTTTTTTTGTTTTGTTTTTTTGTTTTGGTACCGGGGATTGAACTCACGACCTTGTGCTTGCAAGGCAGACACTTAAGCCACTGAGCTAAATCCCCAGCCCTAGTTCAGGTTTTTTAAGCATAGTAGTTTAAAAAGACATTTTGGCCATCTAAATCCAGGTAATAGTATCTCATGTAAAACAGGACTATATCTTACAGATGTACAAAAAAGTCATCTTTTTGGCTAACAGCAGGGACCAGGGGTTACAATGACACAAACAAAAAGAAAAGCATCGAATATGACTTGCTATCAAATGTGCACTACCTGGCTTAGGAACTGTATGAACTTTAACTGAATGTGATGGTTCACCAGAGGCCAACTTCTCTTCTATAGCTTGTGAATGAGATTCTTCTCTCTTTGAGCTTTTTTCCTTCTTCTCTTCACTCTCTAAGCTCTCCTTGAGATCACTGCTGAGTGTTTTAAGATCACACTTTATATCCAATTTATTTATTAATGCGAAATCACCTGCAACAGCATCTTCCACTGTGGAATCCATGGGCTCATCTACAAATCAAAAGAAAAAAACCCATCAGCCAGGTCATTTGACACAGTCAAGATAAACAGCAGACTATATAATGTCCCTATTATCCACTGTAGCAAGAACTACTGTTTAGCAACTGAGTTCACTGTCTCACTATTTAAAATCAGAGTTGTATTTAGGGGGCTGGGGATTTAGCTCAGTGGCATAAGCACCTGCCTTGTAAGTACATGGTCGTGAGTTCAATCCCCAATACTGATTAAAAAAAAAAAAAAAGAGTTATATTTAAAACTGTGGCAGCCTAGCAGGAAAATGTACCACCGCATTTGCAAGTTGAGATCAAGCTCCCAACAATGGAATATAAAACGAGTGATATGCCTAATTTTGTCTTACTTGTTTAAAAGAAACACTGTGACCTAGAACTTCCCACCATCCCCCTCCTCCCTACTGGCTGCATCAAAAAAAACCAGAGTGATCCTGGAAATAACATGCAAGGAATCACAGAGGGAATAAGGCTGCAGGCTAACCTGAAACACACACACTGAGCTCCTAGGTAAGGAAAGAAAGGAACTGATACTACTATTCAGTCCTTGGATTTGGTGGTTCTTTCTCACAGCTGTCTCAGCTTCCATCCTAATGAATTAAGCATCAGATACAAATAATTCAGAAGTCTATAAATCAAAGAAATCCATAATAAGCCAAATAGGGGCTGGGGCTCAGTGATGTAAGCACCTGCCTGGCAAGCACAAGGTGTGAGTTCGGTCCCCAGTACCAAAAAAAAAAAAAAAAGTACTTGCAACATAATAAGCCAAGTAACCAAATGTAAAAGCTATACCAAAAGACAGAAAACTATCAATTTTGATGCTTACAAAATCACCAATTTATAGCATCTTCAAGATTTATCTACATATTAACTAATTAGAACATGATTCCTGGACATCAAAAAAAACTGTAATATACTAGCAAACAAAAGGAAAATTTCAATAAACTCCAGAAAATCACATCTTTAAAATGACCTTTAGTCTTCTTTCCAAATTAGACTATTCTGGCATATACAGTATTTTCTATAACCCTGATTTGTGGGGCCAGTAGTAACAGCAATGTCAATGCTAATAGCAGTCTCTGTCACCACAGGAGTGGTACACGGTCCCCTGCCTCCACCTAACATGAGATGTTTGAAAATAAAAACCTTTGAAAGATATATCCATTTTAAGAAAATAGTCTTTAGACCCAATCTCATCTTACCCTCACAATTTCTTCTGAAAATCTCCCCTTTAGCCAGAAATTTCAACATTTTTTTTAAAACTTTCTTGTGTGATTTTGATGGCTGAAATTGTAAAGGTCGGCACCTAGGAAAGCAAAGTAAGTATTTTAAAAATAAACAAACAAACAAAAAAACTTTCACAAAATGAAGTCAGTTCTGTGTAGGATTTGGTACACTGAAGCAACTCTCAGGCTTGGGATGCCTGGTTAGAGGACAGGTTTACTGTAGTCTCCTATCCTACTCTAAACTTCACTAAAAACCACCACTAAGGGATTTTAAAAAAACAAATACAATCACATAAACCTCAGGAAAAAGGAGAGGAAAAAAATGTTTCTAGCTGGAAAGCAGATGCACAAATGGTAACTGACTTAGCTGACCAAAGAAAGTTGAATCTTTCTAAGCTAAGGAAAGGAAAAGAGGAAAAGCCTGCAAGATACCAAATTTTCTCTATACTTACCCTAAAAATTTTAGGAATTGGTAGTACCTGATACTTCAGAATATATAAGTGAAGGTGATCATAAATAGAAGGAACCCTTTAATGCCTGTAGTTAGATGTCAGATCTCTTTTTTCATTCTTACTTCATTCTTCATTTGACTCTAGGCAATCCCCCTTTCAGGACAAATTAAAAGATAAGGCCTCTTACATGGCAAACATACTATACTAAAATCAGGAAGAAGTGACATCTATATTCCAAATGTTGAGATTCCCAACCCAGCTCAAGAACATCAGATTACACTCTCTCTTCAAAATGTGATGAAACCTAAAAATACAGACATCATAAGTTCCCCAACAGAGAAGCCCAGCCAGATCACTGTACTCAAAGCCCACAGAATAAGGCTCAGTTGGGTACCCAGAATTTCCAGTGGAATGAAAGGTTGGAAGCACCAGACACTTGAAAGGGGTCAACTTTCTATACATAAGAGCCAAACAAATTGAAGACAGTAACTTGGAGGAAAACTTTTTAAAAATTTCTCAGAAAAGTATCTTGTTTATCTTTACACATACACACATACACACACACAAAGCACAAAAAAAATGCCCCTCAGAAATCAACAAATGATATAAAAAAATTAAGTGGGAAGTTTAGAAAATAAGGACATTTCCCGGAAGATTCAGTAAAAAGATGGGAAATTGAAAGAGGAAAAAAAAAAAAGGTTAAGTTGAAAACATCAAATACCCAAATAAAGGAATAAGAAGAAAAAAAGCAAGCATTCTATCACAGAGCCACACAATGTTATGGCTTGGAGTTAAAATGTCCCCCAAAATCTCATGTGTTCAGAGATGAGGCTCTTGGAAGGTGACTGGGCACAGGCACGCTACTCATCAGGAGGTTAATCCAGTGATGAGTTCATGGCTGAAAGTGCTGTTAGGAGGTAGGGCCTGCTCACTGGTGGCCTGACCTGGAGGGGTGTGTTCTCCTCCCAGTTCCTCCCTCCTCTCTAACTCCTTGCCATGGGTTGAGCAGTTTTGCTTTACCACGCAGGTTCTGCCTTGGAGCCAGCCAACCATGCATGCATGGACTGAGACACCTCTGAAACCATAACCTAAAACAAACCTCGCCTATTTTAAACTGGGACAAAAAAACAAGAATTGGAATGTCACCTGACTTCTCAATAGCTGTAAAATGGGAACTAAGCCTTCAGAATTCTAGGGTCAAATGATTTCCAACTTAATACTTGTGTATCCAACTAAACTATAAACTACATGTGTGCAGATAACTAAAACATTTTCAGATATACAGTCTCAAAAATGCAAAGTCTTGCCAGACATGGTGGCACATGCCTGTAATCCCAGCACTCAGGAGGCTGAAGCAGGAGGCTCACCTTAAGTTCAAGGTCAGACCAGGCTACACAGTGAGTTCAAAGCCAGTCTGAACTACACAGTGAAACTCTGACTCAAGAAAAAAGGAGAAAGACACAAAGAGAGAAGAAAAGTTTGATGTTCTCATGTACTTTTTCTCAGGAGTCTATTAGAAGATGTGCTTCCCTAAAATAAGGAACAATCCAAAAAAGATGATATCCAACTTGAAAACCAAAGAGCATTCTGGAGAAAATAAAAAGAGATCCTAGAGTGACAGTGTAGAGGATAATGTGTCCATACCAGAGCAGGTCAAAAGGTTCTGTATCATAAAAAAGGTTGACACAGCTAAACATACTAAAAGAAAATTTACACAGCTTCAGGAGGGCTTCACAATAAATGGGCTAGGTACACAGAAGGCTACAAAAACAAACAAGATAATTATTAACTTCCAGGTAAAGCAAACATTTGTGCAAGAAATCATAGGCTATAACACAGTTCAGCTACAAAGCACATTTATATAGTCATAATGTGAACATTCACAGTCTGTGAATACATTTACAGAAAATCACAATATTTTCAAGATGGGGGTTGGGGATTTAGCTCAACAACACAAGCACCTGCCTAGCAAGTGTGAGGTCATGAGTTCAATCCTCAGTACCAAAAAAAAAAAAAAAAAATTCAGATGGGAAGTTGGAAATGAGGCCTTAAAGGAACCTGAATGTGACAAGGAAAACAGAAGTGAGACAGTTAAGTAGGAAGGGAGGTAAGGAAGAAGGTCAAAAGGGAAAAGAGGGTGGAAGGGAGCGACAGAGTGTGCCAATACATGCTCAGCCCAGGTAGCAGCCAGCAGGGCTGGGCAAGATATCATAGGCAGCACCACAGCAAGCTGCCTGCCACAGGGCCCAGGGCCGGGCACCTGGGGCCATGGGGAGAGGATGAGTGGCTGTGCTTCCCAAGGTGTAGTGTCTGCCTCACTGCCACTGTACTCAAATGATGAAGGGCTGCCCCAGAGGCTCTGTGTACCTACAATAGCTGCTAGGACTGCACTGTGTGCTTTATCTATCATCTAGGCCTTTCTCTTGATTCACTGATGTCATGATTTGAAAGAATTAGAAGACAAACAGCAGTGTAACTGATTTTATCTGAAAGAAGTGGGGGAAAAAACAATAAGATCTTACATGTTGAGTTTTTAAAAACTCTTGCACTTCATAGTAGTGGTAAAATAAACTAATCCACAAATTATTTTACTTTGAGAAGAGAGAAGAGGTAGATTTCTTTCCCTTTTTGATTCCAATCTTTCTCCTCTAGTAACAAAGCATAAAATCACAAACAGCAGAGAATAAGGTAGACCTCAAAAATCCTGAAAACACTGAGAAGGTTACATCTCCTACAGGAGGGAAGACTGGGGTCTAAAATGAAAAACATGAGTTGTGTGTTTTAAAAAGAGAACAAGATCAACCAAATCTGAATCCTTGGAGCTGCCCCAGGCAGCATGCCCACAAAGTCACCATGAGAAGCAGAACTCTGTGCCCCCAATACCTATAATTGGCTCAACCAGGACACTAACACCTTCATGTAAGGACACTGCAAGAGATCTTCCAGAGATGGTCTGGTGACAACCCACAAGAAAAGAATGTTGAGAAATGGGAATGATAATGTGAATGTCATTATGGAACACCGAAGGTTATGAACAAGCAAAGAGATTTCAATGTCACTACTCTCACTAATGTCATGGGTTTCATCATGAATCTACTCTCTCCAGTGTGTGACCATTTAAATTGTCTCTCAAAGTGCTGCAATGGGTCTGCATTCAAGAGGTAGGGGGTAAGGAGGTCAGGTACGACAACCTTGACTCCAAATTCAAGATCTCTTGAGAGTACTGGCAGTGAGGATAAGCTCATGAGGGAGCTAAAACATCATTTGTAAGGAGAAAACTGGTAGTACCAGAAAACATGGAAGCTCACGTGAACTGCAGGGCTGACATACAACACAGTTCTATCTACCCACCCTTCCCCCAACCTCCAGGCCTTGGCAGTATGTTGTGGTCCCTACAACAGTCTGCCCTCACCACTTCCCCGAATACCTCTCTGGCTTCCCCTTCTGATTTGCCATCTAATAGGACTATTACAAGAACCACCCAATGTTGTCTGGGCTTGTAGAAGGAAGACAGAAGGTCTGAGTGCAAGCCATCAAAAGTCTGTTTTTGTTCAGAGAGATGAGATGGGTGGGTTCTAGCTCATTTCTCCCTTTCTAGGAGGACCTGACAAAGGCTCTGCTGCAGTCATCACTGCTGCTCTAGACTCATCAGAAATGCTGCCTCTACTTTCACCTCCTATGGTACCAATGCTTCTGAAGACACAATACAAGCAAAGCCCAGTGGCTAGCTCCAAGGACTCCGAGCATAAACATCCCTCGGGAAAGTATCTCCCAGTCTCTAAGGGCAGCATCACAGGCCAAATGAAACTTTGCAGGGAGGGGCGGTCTCACTAAATTGCTAAATTGTCCAGGTTGGGCTCCAATTTACAATCTTCCTCCAAGAGATTACAGGCATGTACCACACCCAGCTTCATCTGCAACCCTTAACACCGCCCTTTCCTCCAACTGCATGAGTGGTTTATGGCCAGCTTTGGAGTTTTATAATGAAAATATCTCTAACATTCCAAGCCAAGTGGTTAAATCTCACAATATTCTAGCCAAGACAGGGAGAAAATACATACCTAAAAGGATGTAGTTAAGGCATGGGGTGACTTTACTCCCATTTAGTCCCTAACATGTCAGTACAACCACTTAGGAGGCTCTGGAGCAAAAGAACAATGAAAATTGGCAGTTTTCCTAGTTTGCCCATCCCAGCAAAAATCAAAAACATGTCTACCCTTGATGTCAAATCCCACTAGTCCAGGGCAGAGGTGAGCGAGAAAGGTAACATGAAGATAAGCTTTTCAGAGTTTAAGAGCAACCAGAACTGGCAGAAGTCCTGAGTTTGGAGGCTAAGTCACTTAGCAGCAAGAAGCCAAGCCGTCAGGTTGGACGGTTATGTGTTGTAATACAGGACCTGGGTTTGTCACCTATATGTAGCTGACCTTACAAATCAACTGAAGGACCTACCCCTTGTCTCTTGAAATAGTTATATACCATTTTTCTTCTGTAACTTTGAAAAACAAAGAGAAGAAATAAAAAGTTACACTACACATGTCACCAAAGAGGCAGCAGTGACCTCTAGGTGCACAGGCAGGGGTGACCCAATCAGTACTTACAAATCCATGGCCTTCACAGGTCTAAGACCTGCCCCACTGGCCAGACTTCAGTAGCACAGCCAGCTTAGATCTTGCATGCTGACGCTAAGCAAACTTAACGGGGGTAGCTGGGACTGGAGCATATTCACACCAGCACTTTCTCTGCACATGGATCTTCAATTCAACAAGGCCATTTTTATGCTGAGTGAGACAGGTCCCACACAGTGACTGCATTATCCCCTGTCCACAACTGGTACAGTCTTCTGCTCCATTTCTACACCAAAACTGCTGGATATCACAGGGAGATCTTTACTCCTCTACAATGACATTTCAATCACACCAGTCAAGAAGTTACAGCTAACACTGCTGACTGTCCTCAAACAGATCCATTAGCACTAGTGATGATAGTAAGCCATTTTCTTGGAAGAGGAGGAAACAAACTCCTTTTCACAAAGCTTCTGTGCAAATGGCAATTTAAAGTAATACTGTATAATTGGAATCCCTGAGCCAATGGGATATGCAAAGGTGCTTAAAAGTTTCAAGTTTGGTTTTTCTGTTAATATCCGACTCAGGGACCCATACTGATACCCAAGAGCAAAAAGCCCTATGACCTTTGGTAGGCCCAACCCTAATGCCCAGTAAGGGGCAACCCCAGGCTCTTTCTTACTTTCATTCTTTTCTTTTTGTTGGATTTGTAATGAGTTTATTTATGTTATATTTTGTTTAACCAAATACTAAAAATGGAAAAGTCCATGAAGGGCTTTCTGAATTCCATAATTATGTAAAGAAAATAAACATTAGTATCATGCTGCTTAGAGAAAGCCAGGCATGGTGGCACATGCCTATAATCCCAGAACTCAGGAGCAGAAGCAGAAGGATCACCATGAGTTCAAGGTCATTTTAGACTAGTAAGTTCAGGGCCAGTCTCAAACACATAGCAAGACCCTGCTAATGTGAATACATTTACAGAATAAAATGTTTTTAAAAGAAAGAAAGAAGAAATCTATAATTATATAACCATGTTATTTCAAGGTAGTTAAAAAATAAATCAGTTAAGAGACTTGCTGGGTACAGTGGCACAAGCCAATCATCTCAGCTATGTGAAGACAGAGAGAAGGTTTGCAAGTTCAAGACTAGCTTGGGCAAAATCCTGTCTCAAGATAAAATTTTTAAAAAGGGGGTTGAAGATATAGTTTTAGCTCTAGAATTCTCCTAGTTCAATAACTAGTATTGCAAAAAAAAAAAAAAAAAGTCAAAAAGATTTTAATGTAACTGCCAATGAGAATAGGAAAAAAGGGTTTCAGAGACATCTAAATTCCAAAATAAGTTTTATAGAACTATTTGGTACTTTATGAGCATACATTAATTCTGATAAAAAATTTTTTTAAAAAATGTTTAAAACATAGCCAGGAAAGTATACTCACATGCTGGGAACCCCCTAACTTCTGCCCAACAAGAAGCTAAGTTGTAAGATAATGTCTCTGACTCTTTAAAAGTTCTTATTATACTACTACAGTGAATAAGCAGAACAAAAAACATGGAAAATCACTCCATAAGATTGATTTATATAGAGAAACTGTGCAGAAAGTAAATTCAGGAAATGTTTGATTCTACTGAAATGCAAAAATAACATTTTACATTTACCATTTTGCAATGTTAGTTAAGTCTCTTCCCATAAAAAACAAAATATGTAATTATATGTAAAAGTGGTTTACATATAACAGGCACATAATGTATTTTACTTAATCAACTGAAAGGAGCCCTTCCTTGGTGCCAGGGATCAAACCCAGGGCTGTGTGAATGCTAGGCAGGTATTCAGTACCACTAAGCTTCAACTCCAGACATCCATCCCCCTTTTTTTTTTTTAAAGAAAGAAGCTCACTAAATGGCCTAGTCTAGCCTCAAAATTTCAATCCTGCAGACTAAGTCTTCTGAGTAGCTGGGATTACAGGCATGAATCACCACACTGGGTAAAATCAACATTCTCTCATTCTAAAAATCCTAAGGTTCCAGCCAACCAATTTCAACCATATTTAAGTAGAATCTTGTCCATAATCCAATGAATTGCTGGCTAAAAGAAAATGACTTGTTTTAGAGAATATCATCTCTTCTTAACCATGAAAACTGAGTAAGGACAATAAAGCTATTCTGTAATTGTATTCTTTGCATAATAAGTGACATTAAACTACTGACCAGTTTATGAATGTAGCATAAGTATACAGAACACTCATTTGTATTTTTTTAGGAAGAATGTCTACCTAAAATAGAAATTAACACTAAAAAAGTATAAGATTCTGCTTTAAAACCATATATAATCTTCATACTATAGATCCTCTTTGTATTTAAGTCTTACCTTATTGTATATTGAGGACAGCATGTTTGATTCATGACAGGCTTGTACACATATTTCCCACTTCTAAAATTTATAAAAATAGTTTGTTAATTTCTTACATGCTTTACACATGTACTACAGCAGATTAATACAGGATCACTAAATGAAGAATAAAAATTAATCAATAGTGAGAAAATACATTTAGATTCAACTGCTGTTCATAGCCTAAATAATCTTACAGGTAGATATACAAAAGATCAGAACCCAGTCTTTTCTTTCCTAAACTTTTGTAACTACAAGGTTAATCATCTAGATGCCATCTCACCAAATCTGCAAGTCCTTCAAAGCCTTTACCTGTCACTAATACCACATGGCCCATGAAAGGCAAGTACCCATGGGCTGAGGACATAGCTTAGCAGCACAGTGCCTGCCTGGCAAGTGCAAGGTCCTGAATTCGACTCCTAATACCAGGGGGAAAAATAGAGAAGTGCCCATGATTCTGTGGGACTAATGTACATACAGTGGTGCTGTCATAGCCACACTTGGGTGTTGCATGTGTGCCAGAGAAGTATTATACCACAAAACTAATCTGATTTTTTTCTAAGCATTCCAGATCTCAGTTACTGGCCGAACCCTTCACTCAGCTCTCAAGCCAGTCACTTTAGACTATTCCCTCTATATTCTCTCAGCCAGCTTTCTACATCTTAATACACGTCTTAAATTGGTCCACTCCTTTCCAGCATCACTACCACTAAGAGGCCAGTATATCTGTATAGCTTGATAATCTCTGGAACTCCTTTTCCTTCCTCCATAATCACCACTCTGTAAGAAATTTTTTCACATTTCATTCTTTTATAAATCTTTCAATGACTCCCTTCTACCATAAAAACAAAAAACAAAAATTTCCTTATCATGGTATACTAAATTCTTTAACATCTGACTTTTTGAGCCTCATTATTAAATCTTTTTTTTTTTTTGTGCAGGGATCGAACTCATGACCTTGAATTTGCCAATTTTGCACACTGCTGAGCTAAACCCCCAGCACCTCATTATAAAATCTTGAAAAAATTTTAACTTTTTTTTTTTGGGGGGGGAAGGATGAGGTAAGGTCTTACTACGTAGTTCAGGTTGGCTTTGAACTCACTATGCAGCCTAGGTTGACTTCAAACTCACAGTGATTCTCCTGCCTCGGCCTCCCAAGTGCTGGATTACAGGTGTATGCCACCACATCCAACAGGAAAACATTTTAAACACAAATTCTATTTCTCAATTACAAGAACCCAAATAGCAGAAAGTATCTTTGAATTAAGGAGTGTTTATTACCTTCGCCATCCTCGATCTATAAGATCCTGATAATCCTGTACGGTCATCGAATGTGCCCACATGCCTGAAAAAATGGGGTGTGTTAATTACAACAGGTTGAACTTCCTTCTGTTTTAAAATTCAAAGTGTTTGTTTTAGTAATATGGGTGTCTAGGCTAAAATTCTAAAAGTTACATTGTGGAAAAGTTTGCACATACATCACACTTGTTAATTTGGTTAACAACACCATTGAAAAATAAGACATTTATTTTAATTAAAAAGTCAAATACATAAAAGTAATAACATCTAATTATTAGTCGACGTCTATGATATCAACAATCTAGATCCTCATTGCAATCAAAGTGCATCTCATCTTCAAACTTTTTTTTTTTTTTTTTTTGGTGCCGGGGATTGAACTCATGACTTTGCACTTGCCAAGCAGGCACTTAGACCACTGAGCTAATTCCCTGGTCCCTCAAACTTTAATAATAACACCATTTATTCACTAGTCTCTTCAGAAGAATTAGAAAGCAAATTTTTTGGTGCACATTAGTTCTAATTTATAAATATATATATACTTGAACACTAAATATAATTATATTTAGTTAAATATATATATTTATAATAATTTATAAGTATATATATACTTGAACACTAAAAATAGGACAAAAGTATACAGTGATAGTCTAAGTGAAGGACTAAGTGACCAAATGTCAAGGATACAAGATGCAACTACAAGAACTGTATGATGAAAAAATTATTTAACTACAGGAGTAAAAAAAATGAAGACTACCAGAATCAACATTTAACATATGTGCATCATTGTTAAAAGCAAAAAAAAATTTTTCTCTTTTGTAATCCGTAAACTGTATTAGAGATATGTAGAGACACAGATAGGCCTGACATAACTGAATATATCAGGAGAAAGCACAGTAGTAGAATCCAACAGAAACGTCCAAACACCTGGAAAGCACTCACTGATACCAACAAACTCATATACCTCAATTTTATCATCTGTAATAGAAATAAGTCAACTAATAGATGAGTGTCCTATAATAAAGATTATCAGAATGGAAATCAAAATGATAGAAACATATACTTATTTCCCTAGATGAAAAGACTCAAGGCAGATTTCTCATTGAAAATTTGAAACGCCGAATTTATATTGGGCAAATTTTCTCTTATTAAAATTATTGGACAAAACTACAAAAGGCCTATTAAAATGTTAATTTTAGACATGTTTACTGTAACTCGTTGGAGACTCCACAGTCACAATACAAAAACTACGAAAAGAAAAGGTTGGAACCTGTTTCACTCCAAGACAACCATTGCCACTATTTAAATGGCATGCTTTTCCTAGGCTTCATTCCACGCACAACTGCAATCATGTCGCAGGTGCGTTCTACATCCTGTGTGTTTCTGTTTAACCATCTATATAATGCCATACGCGTTCGTCCACTTAGCTGGCATTCATTATCGTCACTTCAAATGATTGCATAACTGCCTACTTCAGACCTTTGCCCATAACTGTCTACTTTAGACCGAGCACCTAACAAACATGTAAGGTGTTTGTTATGAATAAATGAAAATACCATAATCGACTAACCCATTCCCCATTATGGGAAGCCCTTAAGTTATATTCCATGGTCATCTTTTTTTCCACAATGCTGGATTATTCCATTAAAGGAACAGATTCTACATTCCCTATTTGTCAATGCATGACTCAGCAGAAAATGAAAGCGATATTTCGTTTACAAAACACAAACGTTCCAGGGGAAACCTGAGTCACAGAAAATCAAAACTGTGGGCTGACTTTGTTGTGTGGAGGTTGCTGGAGGAATGATATGAATCCCTGGTAAAATGTCAAACATCAGAGCCAACAGGCCACCTGACCCGCAACGACTAGGGTCACTGGCTTCTAGTATATTCCACGCACACTTTATCACATAGGACTGCCCTGGTGCACACGCAGCGCCAGACCCCGGCCGGTCCTGCGGCCGCATTCTGCACGCACGCCCCGGGAGGCAGGTCCGCCTCGGGCCGCTCGGCGCGCCGTCCTCCAGGGAGCCTGTCGCCCACCGAGGGCATCCGTTTCCGGATGCGAGAGACAGTCCCTAGGGCGCGGGTTTTCCTGAACAACCAGCAGGACTCAGCCGCTGGTCCGTTTAAACCCTAGAACACCCTCTCCGAGGGTGGCCCTCCGCCGAGCCGCTCAGAGGACGCAGCCGCCCGGCGACCCTCCCTCCGGCCGGTCCACACACACTCCAGGCCACCACGCCCGGCCTCGCCCACCACCCGCTCGCTCACCATTGGAGCGACTTCCCGACTCGTTCTTGCAGTAGCCGCAGCGGTAGAAGTCTTCGCCCTCGAAATACTCTACGATGCTAGGTGAAAGCGAGGTCCAGGAAGCCATGGCTTTAGCCCAACCCAGGCTCAGCTGCCAGGACAAACACTGCCGCCGCCGCCGCCACCCCACAATGCAGCGCGGCGCCAGGGCGCCCCCGAGGCTCGTGGGAAGCCACTCAGGAGTCCCCAGGCCTAGCCCAGTCCGGCGCCTCTCGGGGCTGACGCCGCGCGCGCCATCTTGACCTAGGGCAGATTTCTGCTATTTCCGTTCCTTCTCGTGAGGGGCAGTCAGCCTCGGTGAGAGTGAGGCAGGCGGAATGGCGGAGGGGTGGAAGCAGCTAAAAGGAAAACCGGCTGGGAACCGACGAGTAGGAAAGGGGAAGTCGGAGTGGGGGTCCGAATCGCTGTCACCCAGTGCAGGGGCTGGCCGGAAGTGGCGGACACCTGCGAGGGTTGGTGCTGGGCGGACGCAGCAGCCGGGTCCACGGGACACTCACCGCAGGATGCCTTGCCCTCCCTGGAGTCGCAATAGCCGCAGTGGTAGCCGGCCTTAAGGCCCTTGTACTCCACCACCGTGGCCATGGCCGCCGTAGGGTCGGTGCGGGCCGGCCCCGCCTCTCGCTGCCCCGGGCGGACTCCGCGAAGCGCGGCGGCTGGAGCGGGAGGGGTGCAGGACGAGGCTGGGCGCGGAGCTCCCGGGGCTTCCCTGTCCTAGGTGGATGCTAGTCGTGCCTTCTAGCCCGGTGTTTGGGCCAGGCTCCACACTGGATCACCGGTCCTCTTCTCTGCAGAACTGTGCGCTATCAGCCCATTTCACAGATGAAGAAACTGACTCTCTAGACCAGTCAGTTTCACCTAGTCATATCCTGCTGGTCTCTGGTTGAAAATTACCCTCGTATCAGCTGGCTTAAATGCCTTCCCCTAATATGGAAACAGACATTCTGTGAGTGCTGAAAGTTCTCCAGTAGAAAACGTGGCATTTTTAAGGAAACATTCTGATGGGCCTGCAATCCCAGCTACTCAGGAGGTTCTCATGTTCTAGGATACGCCGGGTAGAGCACTTGCCTAGCAATCGCCAGGACTACAGAGTGAGACCCTGTCTCAAAAACATAAACACACAAACACACATTCACCAGTACCAACAAAACAAAAAAGGAAGCAGCTATCAGAGTCAGTTGGCTTCTGCCAGGTGTCACATTTTTAAAGTTTTGAGAAAGTGAAAATCTATGTTTTAACTGTAAACATTTCAATATTCAAAAAAATGTAATTTTACAAGCCAGATAAAACATTTATAAAGGCTGAATTCAGCTCATGGCCCTGCAAAGTGAGCTCAAGTTCAGCCTGAATTGCATAGTATGACCTGGTCTCAAAAACAAAAACAAAAAAATTAAGTCATGAAACATGGAAAAACAGAGGTCCTTTCAGTGGTTCTTCATCCAAATGTCTGCTGTATTTGTGATGTGAAGAGGAGGTTCTTGGCCTGGTGACTTAGGTTACTAAGCATCATTTGTACTTCATACAATCAGAAGTAACACGAGAGAGGGCCATGCAGTATGCAAGGGATTGTCAGGGCCCCTCTAGGATTTCCTGCTTCTAACAGGAACTTGAGTCGAAGACTCCTTGCAACATTAGTGCCCATAATTTTTTTTTTTTTTTTGTACCAAGGATCGAACTCACAACCTCGAGATTGCCAGGCAGGCACTTGTGCCACTGAGATATATCTCTGGCCCTAGTACTCATAATCTTAAGACAGCCTCACTCACTTTGTTCTTCCTGGCAGATTTGACTATTTCCAGCCCTTTCCTGGACAGGCTCTCATTTTGAATGAAAGCAAGAGCCTGTGAAATAAAAAGAGGAAAACACCATATTCTGAACAGAAAGTAAGAGGTCAGAAGGCTTTTAGGTCTTTTTTTATACACTATTTCCCCTTAAAACATGTACCGCTTTTCTTGATTTCAGTTATTCATGGTCAACCATGGTCCAGGACAAAGTTCCAAAATAAAAAAATTTTCACATTTTAAAACGTGTGATTCTGAGTAGTGTAATGAAATCTGCCATCCCCTTCAGTCATGCCTGTTGTGAGGAAGGGTGTGCACCACGCTACACTGCTGCTCTGCTGGAGCACAACTTACTGGGTTGTAAACTCAGCATCGGTAGTGAATTAACAAGGCAGAGTTTAAAATAAAGGAAGACAGTTTACTTGGAAAAGGGCAGAGAGAAGATAGCTGTTCTGGAAGACTAGGGGGCATCAGAAGCAAATACCTGTGGGTTTTTGTCCTCAGCTCCTTTTTATAAAGACTGGCATCCCTGCTCCACATGGGGCACCTGGAGCTTGTAACCATCTTACTGGCTCTCTGGCTGGCTGTGACCCTAGCCTGGGCACCTCTGCCTACATTCTTTTGGGCATTTGATTCCTTCCAGGCCTTTTGTGATGGATAAGTATAGGGAGGAGGAGGAGCCTCATAGAAGGGCAGCTTAGAGTTAGACATTAAGTAAAGCAGACATGAGTGTGTGTCTGGTGAGAGTATACATAGAAGCATGGATAGGTGTGCATATGGCTTTTCTATATTAAATGAGACTCGGTGGCTGCCCTTGACTGCTTTGTATCTTATTAGGTAAGGGTAGGAGCTGGGTACTCTGGTCTTCCATGTTCCTGGCTATACCCCTGTGTTGCCTGTGGACTCTTCCTGCTAAATTCTTAGCTGGTACCTTCTCAGATCTGGTTTCTCTCTCTTTACCTTTGTCTTTCTAATTGCTGGAGTCTAACTGCAGAGGCAAAAGCTGCCTTAATAAGATTTTCTATTGATTTATTTAATAAAGCTTAATGAGATCCTATTTCTCCTCTTTCCTGCCTATGACCCCCCAACCTTCCCCACAATGATCAGCACATGAAGCATCCCACTGTCTGTCCATGTTGTATATGCAACCTTCCTGTCTGCCCCAGTGACCAGCTGGCTGTTAAGGTACTGCAGTACTTGCATTTGGGTAACCCCTACCTTAATATGACCCTAGAGTGCAAGTGTAGTGATTCTGGCAATTGGATATGCCAGAGAAGCCATAAAATGCTTAAGCTCAAAAGTGAAATTCTTTGACTTATTAAGTAAAAAATATAATGCTGAGGCTACTAAGATCTATGGTATATTTTGAGAAACTCCACTCACATACCTTTTATTAGATTATAGTTATATTTGTCCTATTAATTTCTTACTGTGCCTAATTTATAAATCAAACTTGATCATAGTTGTGTATGTGTGTTAATCCTTAACAGCAACTTCAAAAAACAAGAAACATAAGTCACAGAGACTGAATAACTTTCCCAAGGTCACATAACTAGCAAAGCATTTACATAAGAGGGAGAAACAGTCATAAAAATAAAAGAAACTAAAGAGAAAAAGAAATCAATATAAGTTTGGACCTATGTGGGGCAGTGATTCCTGGATATCTTTATTTTGCTGAAGGTCAGAGACAAAATTTGAAACTTCCAGGCCTAAATGAGGATAAAACAAAAACAAACAAAAAAGGAGCAAAACTTGTCAGGAGCAACGGCATCTGCTTGTACTCCCAGACACTTAGGATGCTGAGGCAGGAGGATCTCAAGCTCAATGCCAATCCGGGAAATTTAACAGGATGCTGTCTCAAAATAAAAGGGCTCATTGAGAGAGCATGAGGCCCTGGATTCAATCCCCAGTACTCCTTCCCCCATTGAGGCAAAGTTTTAATTACTTTAATCCTTTGTGGAGGGGAACGTTGTTAGAATGTCCTGTTGCTGATGAGATGCTAGCAATAGCTGTCTTTGTTTTTAATTTTCTTACTTGATGGAAAAAAAATGTTGATAATGTTATATTAAATCTTGGTAACATTTTTTTATTTTACCAGATATGATATCTAGTCTGGGAAACACATTGTAGCTCCATGTTAGGCCTTGGCAATATGATGAGCAGTTCATGTTCCTTGGATGAAAGAGAATGAAGTGAAACAGACTCTTCTTTCCCTCCACTAAGGTGTTATAAAGTACAGGGGATTTTAGTTAAGCCAGTGGAAAAAGGGCAAAAGACAGAGAGGTAAACTAAGGGTAGAGAGAAGGGGCAAGCTAGTATGGGCACATGGAGAGAAATAGAGGGAACAGAGACAGAAGACTGGACCACTTTCCTCTACTGTTAAGACTGGCTCCAGCTTGGTAGATATTAGCCACATGGAGCTACTAAACTAGACTAAAAAGTACCTTGTGCCACCAGGAACTGTTTTTTTTAATTTTATTTAAATTAATTTTAGTTTTACAACTACCAAGCAGGGGAAAAAAATCCTTAAAAAAAAGAATCTAAACTGGGTATGGTGGGGCATGCATGTAATCTCAGCACTAGGGAGGCTAAGGCATGAAACCAACCTGGACTACAAAGTGAGTTCAAGGCCAGCCTGAACTGCATATTGAAACTCTGTCTCAAAAAGACAAAAACAAAAACAAAAAAAAAAACTGCACCCAGTCACATCATTCAAACTGCAGGAAATCAAAGAAAAAAATTCTGAAAGAAGCCAGGGAGAGACAGAGACAGAGAAACAGACAGAGAGACAGACAGAAACAGAGACAAAGAAACAGAGACAGAGAGACAGACAGAAAGAAAACCCTACACAGAGGAACATGGAGCAAGAATTGCATTTGACTTCTCTTCAGAAAACATGGAAGCAGGAAAACTGGGGTGATATATTTAAATTATTGAAAATAAATCTAGAATTCTGTAGCCACTGAAATTATCCTTCAAAAGTTAAAGAGAAAGCTCCGATCACAGAGGGACTCAAAGAGCAGCACAGAAAGGCCATTTGCCCGCCCTCCCAGTAGGGGCCCCTGGCCTGAGCTGGGAGGAGGACCAGCAGCTCCGGAGATCTGACCACGGAGGGACTCAGGGTGCAGCACACAAAGGCAGTTTGCCCGCCCTCTCAGCAAGCACCCCTGGCATGAGGCAGGAGAAGAATCACTCAGCAGCTCCCAAGAGCCTACTGGTGAGCAGGCTAAGAATTAATCCACCCACCCACCCACCCACCCATCCTCCACCACCACCACCACCACCCCCCACCCCCGTTAGCAAATGAGCCAGAAATCTAGACATCTCTTGAGAGGTTGACCACATGCAATGTAGTAAATAGGGGGGATTTCCTTCTATCATCTCTTTGAAGGCAAATATTGTTATCACTGTTTTGCTTTGTTCTGATTAATGATGTTGCTCTATTCAATGTTCTGTTTTGATTTGGCTATACCTTATTGAAAGAACAACTGTTGTGAAGATAACAGGATATACTATGATACCTATTACTGTTATGCAAGTAACCTGTTTCTGTACCAATTTCACTGTACTCTCTCAGTTGGCTTTGTTCCGTCTTGTTCTGTTGTATTTTGCTAATAATAAAAAATTAAAATAAATAAAAAGTAACAACAAAACAGATCAGTAAGGTACTGGGCAAGCTGAAACATGATATAACTAAACAGATAATAGACTTGAAAAGCAAAAGGAGGAAAAGAAAGCAGTTTAAAGGATGTAACTGCATGTATGTGTAAATGTGTAGGATTGATGACTATGTTGCTAGGTTTTTGTTGGATCATTGAATGGGACTGTTCACAGCCTCACTGTTTGAATGTTCACCTCGTATGCTTTAATTTTGTAACTTGAATAACTATATCTAGAAGACAATATGTAATTTATCAACTAGTGATTTCTTAGTTTTTTTTCTTTTCCTTTGAAATTCTGTATTATTTCTTCCCTTTTTTTGTTTTGCTTTTTTTTCTCTTTAAATAAAATTTTTAAAAAACCCCAAAATGTGTAATTGCTATTATAAAAAAGAGAGGAAAAGAAAATGCTCTAAAGGATATAACTGCATGTATGTTAAAGTGTGTAGGATGGATAACTATATTACTAAGTATTTGTTGGATTGTTGAACAGAACTGTTTGCAGTCTCACTGTTTGAATGTCTGCTTTGTATGCTTTAATTCTGTAACTTGAACAACTATTTCTAAAAGGACAATATGTAATTTATCAACTAGTGATTTCTTACTGTTTATTTTTTTTGAAATTATGTTATTTCTACCCTTTTTCTGTTTTGTTTTTTTTTCTCTTCAAATAAAATTTTTTTAAAAAGTAAAAAAAAAAAGTTGAAGAGAAAATTCCTTAGATGCACAATAACAGAGGGACTTTGTTGCTAGTAGACTTGCTTTGCAAGAAACGTTAAGTTGTTCAGAAAAAAGAAAAACAAAATAGGTAAGATATTTTAATTTGCATAAAAAGGAAGTGCATTAAAGAAGATATAAATGGAAGTAGAATAATTAATTTTTAAAACTTAATTGATCTAACTGATAATGAATGGTTTAAAATAATAGCAACTTGTACTCAGTAATTACACCTTATGGATAGGTGGAATGGCAGTTATAGCTTAAGGAAATAAATCATAGCAGTGTTATAAAGAATGGGAGGTAGGAACTGAAAGTACTGGTATAAGATAATTGCACTACTCATGAGTTCATGCAGTGTTGTTTGAAACAGCACTTCACTGTAAATGTACAGTAAACCCAACAGCAACCATTTTATTTTTATTTTATTTTTTTGGTAGCCAGGTTCAAACTCACAACCTTGTGCTTGCCAGGCAGGCACTTGTGCCACTGAGCTAATTCTCCAGGCCCTTGACAACCATTTTAAAGAGCAAAAAAAGAGTATAGCTGATAGCTAAAAGATAAGATAGAAAATCATATTAAATCTTTAACTAAAATCAAAAAAGGCCAAAAAACAGGAGACTGATAGAATAACAGCAGCTTATAGAAAACAACAGCTATAAATCCCAACTGTATGATCCAACTATATCAGCCAAAGATGATAGCTATTAATCCAACTATATCAATAATCACTTTAAATGCAGCAATCTCAAAATGCCAGTTAAAAAGACAGAATTGTCCTTTCAGTATGGATTAAAAAAACAAGACCAACTACATACTGTCTACAAAAAACAACCACTTTAAACATAAAAAGACAAATAGATGAAAAGGTTGAAGGTATACCATGATGGAACTAATGAAAAGAAACAGGATAACTATGTTAATTTCATATAAAACATATAAATTAGTGATAAACAGAGGCATTACAGCAGGATGTGGTGGCAGACACCTATAATCCCACCATTCAGGAGGCTGAGGCAAGAGGACTAAAAGTTTGAGACCATGCTGCACCACATAGGAAGGCCCTGTCTCTCTGTCTCAAAAAAAGTCATGACACAATGTACAAAGGTACAAAGGTCAGTTCCCCAAGATACAACCATCAATAGGTGTGCACTTAAGAACAGAGTGGCAGAATATTTCAGGCATATAGTGATGAAACTGAAAGGAGAAATAGATGAATCCACAATTTATAGTTAGAGACTTAAACACCTCCCCATCAGTAGTTGACAGATTCAGGAGGAAGAAAATCAGTATAGTTAAATCAAACAGCAACATCAATCAACTGATTTAATTGACATCTGTAGAATTCTTCATTCTACTCAGACCCACACAGAACATACACCAAAAGAGGCCACATTCTGGGCTGTAAAAAGTCTCTCTTTTTTTTTTTTCTCCAAAGAGTAAAAGGTCTTAAAAGAGTAGAAATCACATAAAATGTTTGGTTCCAGACCACAATGAAATTTCACTAACATTAATTAGGAAGATAGCTGGAGAATTTCAGACTCTTGGAAATTAATACGCTTCCTCTAAGTGATATGTAAGTAAAAGAGGTCTTGGACTGGGGATGTAGCTCAGTGGCACAGCACCTGCTCAGCAAGCATAAGGTCCTGAGTTAGATTCCTGGTATCTACATAAAAAAGGAGAAATTTAGAATACATTGAACCAAATGAAAATAAAAGTACAAATTAAAATTAAAATGTGTAGGATGAACCAAAAGCAGTGTTTATGGGAACATTTATAGCAACATTTATAGCATTAAATGATTTTATTACAGCCAGGCATGGTGGCACACATCCATAGTCCCAGCATTGATGAGGCTGAGGCAGGAGGATCATTGCGAGTTCGAGAGCAGTCTGGGCTACAAAGTGAGCTCAAGGCCAGCCTGAGCTGCAAAGCAAGACCCTCTCTCGAAAAGACAAAAATAAATGAATAAATAAAAGACTTTATTACAAATGATTTGAAATCAATAATCTAAGGTTCTACCTTAGGAAACAAGAAAAAGTACAAATTAAATCCCAAACCATAAAAAGAAATAATAAAAAACTAGAACAAAAATCAATGAAATTAAATATAGGAAATCAAAAGTTAAAGTCAATGAAATCAAAATCTGGTTCCTTGAGAAGATCAATTAAAAAATCAATTAAATACTGAGATTAATAGAAGAAAAATTATCAATATCAGAAATGAAGTAGAACAATCACTAGTGCACTCATGAACATTCGAAGGTCAATAAAGAAACAGGAACATCTCTGTAGATATAAAGATACCCAGACTACAAAGGACAGATAGAATATAAGGGATTGGAAGAGGGCTGCTGTTGTCATTTGCTGCCACTGCTTTGCTATTTTGCTGCTTTGCTGCCTTCCGCCTGCCATGAGCTGTTTCTCTCTGTGATGCCCCTCTGCCATGACATCCAGTCCTGGAACCAGGTAACTAAGAACTCAAACCTCTACAGACTGCAAGCTACAATAAACTTTTCCCCCTTTATCTTTGGGTGTCATATATTTTTGTCTCAGTAGCAAGAAAAATGTAGCTAACACAACCACTCACATTTGATATTACATTTTGGTGACACTTGCCTTAGCACTAAAACAGAGAGATTTAAGTATAAATCATTCAAAATATGTACAATATAAGACTTACTATATGAAAACTATAAACCTCAAATGAAATAAAGTTCTATATAAATTGAGATATTCTATATTCATTGAAGAAAAATGAACAGAAGTAAAATGTCAGTTCTTTCCAACTCAATCTCTGGATTCAGTGAGACCATAGTCAAAAATCACTGGAAGTTTTTTTTTTTATAGGTCTCAAGAAAATAATTCAAAAGTTTATACGAAAACCCAGAAGACCCAGAATAACTGAGACAATACAAAAGAACAAAACAGGAGAACTTACACCACCTAACTTCAAGACTTACTGTAAAAACTACATTAACCAAGACAGTGTAGCACTGAAGAACAAACAGATCAATGAAACCAAATAGAAAGCACAGAACACCCAAACAAATGCAGTCATTCCAGTGCCAGAAATTGCTCTGTGATACACCGAAGTTCAAGTTCAGTTTACATGAAAAGTCGTTCACAGTACTTTCCATTCAGGAACCATCACCATCTCCTTTACAAGCTGGGACTTCTCATATCTAGATAAACATATGTCATGACTTTCTATGAAAGATAAAATTTAGGAGTATGATAAAATATTTGTTATCAAAATTAGTTTCTTTATATAATCCAAACCATCTGTTTTGAGAAAAACAAGTCATCAGTCACTTGTGTAAGAGAAAACTCTAATCTTGCATAGTTTGTTTCAGCCAGATTTACTATCAAAAAGTTTGGGTATTTATTTGACTGTCTTGAATTTTTTTTTTTTTTTTTTTTTTTTGGTACTGGGGATTGAACTCATGACCTCACATTTGCCAGACAGGCGCTTAAGCCACTGAGCTAAATTCCCAGCCCTGTCTTGAATTCTTTTCCTCCTCTAGTTTCTCTTGTCAGAAAAGAGAAATAACTTACAATGTGGTATTTAAATAAAAACTTTTAGGTCCATGTGATTTTTGTTTTTTTTTTTTAGGAAAGTTTTAATATATGTTGCTTGCTTAAGCAGTCCAGCACTAAGATATACCTATTTTTATTTATTTTTTTAAAAAGCTATTACTCTACCCTTGATCTTAGCCAAAAGGTCAAGACACAATGAGGCTTCTATTAATGTTTTCCCATGTGGTAAAACAAAGCCACACAGTCTCTGGCTCATAGGCAGAGAATAAGTAATTGTGTTAATGTACTGTTGTCAGCTCATTGGTACCAAGATTTTGTCTGAATCAGTATCACAATGACTTTGACATCTTAGTGGCATGACTTTTTATCAGTTTTTAAATGACATCATGTTTGGATTGCTGAGTAAATGAACACTAAAATGTAGACTGAAATTTAATTCAGTGTTTGATATGAAAATAGGCAAAGCCATTTTGATCACCTGATACTTGAAATTCACTAATTTCTTAAAGCATATATTTACTTCTATAACTTTATTTCTATCTCATGTGAAAATATTTTTGACACTTTCAAACACTTCTTTGCAAACAGCAAATTTGGGGAGGGGCAGAATTTATTCCTAGGAAGACACCAGTTTGTAAAATTAACTACCTTATTTTCTTCTTTCTATATTTGTGTGTGTGTGTGTGTGTGTGTGTGTATGTGCATATGTGTATGTCGTTTTGAGCTTTTTGGTACTAGACATTGAATCCAGGACCTTTGGACTGAGCTCTTTCTTATTTTGACACAGGGTCCTGGTAAATTGCTCAGGCAGGACTTGAACTTGTGATCCTCTTGCTTTAGCCTTCCAGATTGCTAGGATTACAGGCATGTGCCACACCACACAGCTCACATTGGCTTTCCAAGAATGGACAATATATTTAAAAGTATACCATCTGTCTTATGTGTCTTATATGATTTTTGGCCTTTTAGTCTGGCTGTTAATTTGTATGTGTGGTAACTAACTGTATAAGGACTTGTAATATAAATAAATGCTGGGAAAGTGGAGTGGGTAAAGTAAATCAAAAGAATCAAGATGTGTTATGTTTATGTACCAATTCCCTAGGAATGTAATCATTATGCACTGCAAACATGTACTAATACAACTTTAAAACATTTTTTGTACCAGGAATCAAACTCAGGAACTTGCACTTGCCAGGCAGGCACTCTGCTGCTGAGCTACATCTCCAACGCTTAATATTTTTTTAAAAAAGAACTACAGAGCTAGAGACATCTCAGTGGACTACATGATAGTGGTTTTTGGACAAATATAGCTTACATAAATGGTAAAACATATCCTGAAGTCAACACAAAGAATAATTTCAATAGTTTGTATTACAACACTAGAATATTTCCTGTTTCTCTGGCACTAAAAATATATTAAACTGTACTGAAGTTCAAAACCTCTGATGGCAGTATTTAGCTGAGTGACATCAACTAAGTAACAATCAGACCACATGACTGGGCCATCAGCGTATTGTTCCAGCCTCCACCCATTATTAAATTTGCATACAGGACCCACTGCAACACCTTCCACTGGTTCTGTTTCCAGAGAGAGAATACAATATATATTTTAAAAACACACACAAAAAAGATGCCCTCAATGCCTTCAAAGTGTTCTCTGACTGCTCTTCAGTGGGTGCCATGCCTTGGAAACCACCCCTCTCATTTCTGTGAATGGTCATTCAGCCCAGCTCACAGGAGGGCGGTGCATTCCCTGCCAACAGACTATGTCTTCATATACTGCCTCACAGTAGTCTCTATCCAAGGCAGTGATGACATACAGAAAGCTTGTGACTGCTTTGGTTACCTTAGAAATCAACCCAAGCTATCCTCAAAACTCACAAGTAGGGAGCTGAACGTGTAAATGAAGGCCAGAAACTTTAATGGCTGGAAATCGGTTACTTTGCAGAATGGGGAATGGGAGGTTAAAGCATTGGGAAATGGCTCATGAGAAGAACTCAGAGGAAAAGTGAATAGCAAAGATGCTGTACCTGAAGCTGGCAACTAACCAGGCAATGGCTGAAGCCAAAGACAGAGAAGAGAAACACAAGGCTACAAAAACAATGAGAGTGACCAAAGAGGTTGTGGGGACAGGAGACAGTAGGGGATTCTCAAAGGAGATAGGAGCCATGCAGACCCAACCCTCACAGCCTTCCACAGTAACAGAGTGGTTGGGTCTGAGTGCAGAAAACCAGTAAGTATTCTTTTTCTTTCATTTTGGGTATAAGCAACGTAATGTTTGTATCTGGGAACAAATGTAACACACGGATGAAAATGATGGGAACCAGAGTCACACAGGTCACAGCTGCCACTGAAACCAGCCCTAGACTCACTAACAACAAACTGCTAACCCCTGGCCTCCACTCTCTTTGCCATAAAATGGGGAATAATGAGTACTTCCTAAGGCTTGAAATATTATTAATCCACTTTAAGCTTACAGCACAGCGTCTCCTGTAATCTCAAAAAACTGTTGCTATAGAAATAATAAGGAGCTCTTAGAAAAGAAACACATAAAATCAGATTCGATATATTAAGAAATCAGCTTTACTTAACAGACAAATAGTTCCATGTTCTATGTTACAAAAACCTTCCTCTTTGGTTGTTAAATACAGAACTATCTGCTTACTAATCAGGTTAAAAAACATGAGATCTCTAAGACACCTAAATATGACTGCTCAATCATAAGGGACAAAGTCGCACCACATTTACCTACACTAAATTTTCAAAAAAAATTAGCTAATTATTTCATTTTCCATTTAAAATGTAAACCTTTGACAAGAATCATGGAACATAAAGAGCTGCTAGAAATGTTTACTAATATCTTTTTTTTGTTTACTAATATCTTTACATATAACCGAACTTAAAGTGAATTTAACACCTTTCAAAACTTTTCTCATCAAAACCGAGTTTTCTTTCATCAATAATACACAAAAGCAATGGTCTGTGATATTTGGAGCAAAAGTTCAATCTTCTCTTGCCAGTATTAAAATAAAGTTGCTGGGGCTGGGGATTTAGCTCAATGGCATTAGGGCCCGCCTGGCACAAGGTTGAGTTCAATTCCCGGTACCAAAATAAATAAATTAAAATAAAATAAAAGGTGCTTCCCATAGTTACAACCTCAAAGGCAATGTAGCTCTTGCATCAGAGTGCATGTGTTCCTTCCTTGCTTCAGGGAA
Organism: Hydrochoerus hydrochaeris; assembly: GCA_004027455.1. Taxonomy (NCBI): domain Eukaryota; kingdom Metazoa; phylum Chordata; class Mammalia; order Rodentia; family Hydrochaeridae; genus Hydrochoerus; species Hydrochoerus hydrochaeris. The sequence goes on from PVLA01008373.1 coordinate 53,594, forward strand.
AGGAAGGAGCTAAGCAGAGTTCTATCCTGCTGGCACTGAGAAACACATTGTACTGTGTGTGGAAAGTGGGTCGGTCCCAAGTCAACCTCCTAGTGCAGTTTATTCTGTAACATGTTTCCTAATGTCTTTCTCCAAATCCTGGCATTAATTTCTTTTTGACCTTACAGATTGGCTTGGGCTAGAAATACTCAAGATCCTTGGATTGCAGCAGGTCCATTTTCCCCACTAGAAAAGAAGATTAAGGTGAGAAAATAATTTTCCTTGAAATTCAGATTCATTATTAAGGTCATAGAAAGTTTATTATAGAAGTCAAAAGGGTCCAAGTGTTTCAAGACAAAGCGTCCTGCCTGTTTAGTCTGGCATTTGATTCTCAAAGCACCTGGACTGGTGGCGGTGTAGAAGTGAATAAAATAACACACTATACTCTCCTAAGCACTTAATCCAGTGACGGGCATTAAACAAATAGTTATCACAAATTGTGGTGTCATGAAAGAATTGGGTTTCTGTCTGAAAAGCATGTGGAACACGTAAAGAAATGATACGTGAGCTGAAATCTAAACATTAGAAACACGAATACCATAGTGCTGCTGACATGTTTGGGGGCACGTGAAGGAAGAACATGTGAACATACTCACAGGGAAAGAGAATACCATTTTTGAGAAAGAGATGTTAGTGTAGCTGTGGCAGAGTAAGCAAATAGTGAATTGAAAAAGTTGTTAGAGAGGTGATCAGACACCAGGTTACAGCTGCCAAATTGGAATCTGGGATTTTCTCCTAAAAGTAACAGGATCCTATCCCAGAGTTGTGTGTAGGAAAGTGACATACTTAGATTTATGTAATAAAAAGAACCCTCTGGCTGCACTGATGGGTCTGGTGCATGGGGGCGCAGAGGGAGAGAAATGTGGATTCAGAGAACTAATTGTGCTGATAACCTGGGGTGGGGCAGCAAGGCTAAAGTAAAACACACATGAGTGCAGTGTTTTGTTAGAAGTGATGGGATTAAGAAGGTGGGAACTGGAGGAAGAAATAAGTACAGATGTTTTAAGCACAAGGGCCAGGTCCAAAGTGGACAGAAGGGTGCAGAGCAGTGGCCTTGTAGCTCTTCTGTCACCTTCATCCCTACTCCCACTCTAGCACAGTCACGTGGTAGGTCACCTTATCCAAAGAAACCTAACTGTGACCATTATCTATCTTAAGTGACTGTTTTCCACTCTATTTTCCTGAGTTACATTTAAAAGACTGCCCACGGAGGCAGATGGAGAAAACGCCGCAAAGAGAAAGAGAATCAGGATATTCAGTCATGTGAGGATATTTAGCAAATGGCTAAGATAGTCTGAAGAGCCCAAGATGACCTTAGTCACATGATCTTGGGAGTAGCTCAGAAAAAGAACTGGCAGAAAGGAGAGAATGTGGTCATCTCTGTTAAATGCTACTGAGGTCTCATGGATAGGAACCGTAATGGGACCACTGTACCTTCTACTGGAGACCACTCATGGCCTAGACAAGAGCAATCCCAGAGCAGTGGACAATGAAGGCCAAATGCAAGGGAACTGGGAAATGGAAGAACAGTTAGAGAGGGGTTATAGATCAGCACTTCAGAGTACACTGTGAAGCAGGGAGCAAAAAGAATGGTAAAGGCATACACTGGAGGAAGAGTTCTCCTTTCATTTAAAGATTTCATTTAAAGATTATATATATAGTGTAACACGCACACTTCCATGCTGATAGGAGTGATTCAATAGAGGGGAGGTTTGTGGTGCAGCAAAGGAAACTTGGAATTTCTGAAGCTCGACAAGCACAGTTGGAAAAACTGGCAAAGTCAGAAGGGCAGCCTGACCGGGAAGAGGAGGGTGCTCCCGATTGCTTGTTTTCTCAAGGACATCCAAAGCAAAGTCCCAGGAGGGAACGCTGCGGGTAGGGGAGGTGCAGAGGAAGACGTGACTACAGCACTTGGTTAAGAGACCCTAACTGCGGCAGAGTGTAGGAGTACCAGGCAGGGTTAATAACCCCTTTGAGATCTCTACCACGGATATAAATTCAGGATACCCAACTTTAAAAGTTCTAATTATTCCCTTTGATAAGAGTTTAGGTGGCATCCATTCTTCAGGAGTGAGAAAACTATTAGCCCAACAGTTTCAAAAGGAGAATGAAGCACTTGATAAATTTAAGGCCATGTCTTATGACTTCCGGTTTGCTAAAGCAGAGGCATACTACCATCAACGACATCAAGAAATCACAGTGAAAGAAGCACAGAACTACAAGAAAGTTCCAGAACAGGAAATTCACATACATGAAGATGAGAAGAGATCACAAAGTAAAAAATCACAAGATGCTAAAAAACGGGAGTATCTAGTGTCTAAGAGGGAACTGAATCGCATAGAAAAACACATATACCGAATGGAAAGAGCTAGAGGCCTCAGAGACCACAAATATCGACTACTCCCTCAAAGAACTCCAAGTGAAATACTTTCCCCGAAAACGTTGCCACTGGAGGATGAAAAGAATGGAACTATCCAGAAAACACACAAAACTGAAACCAAAAAGCACAAGGTGGCATGGGCCCAGCAGATGAGGGAACATCAAGATCGAATGATTCGAGGGAGAAAACTTACAGAGCAGAGAAATAATCAAAAAGGTGTTTGGAAGCTCTCTAGCTGTGCTCTTCCTCTGCCAACATCTCATGCAGAGAAGAAGAAGGTGAAAGAGTCTGAAAGGGTTACAGCTTATCCCGTCTTCCCACCTTACCAGAAAGCACTTAGGGAAGTGAATATCCTGAGGGAAAAATCGAAAGAGACTAAAATTCAAAAACCACTCCCAAGGGAGTTCTTAAGTATACCGCCATTCCTGAGAAGCAAACTTGAAAAATATAAACTTTTAAGTTATTTTACTATTGCATTTCTTTTTAAGCATATTTTAGAGTAATTAGTGCAATAAAATTGTAGAAAATAGACAAAAAGGAGAGAAAGCAACTCCAGGTATGAGTGGTGTTAAAACAAGTTGTTGTGATTTCATTTGTGTAAAATATCCAAAGTTGGCAAATTTGTAGACAGAAAAGTAGGTTTGTCACTAGTTAGGCTTAAGAGTTAGATGAATAAAGGGAGTGACAGCTAATGAATACAGGGTAAGGGGACAAAAATGTTCTCAAATGAATTTTGGTGACAGCTACACAACCCATGAACTGATTTTAAAACACTGAATTGTACTGAGTGAGTGAATTGAATGGGATGTGAATTATATCTCAATTAACCTATTTAACAAAAAGGAAAAATGCTAGTTTAGAAGAAAGGTTGTAATCCAAGAAGTATGAGCAAGGGGCCTGATTCTGAAGGCTCTGAATTTCACTGAGAAGTTCAGATTTTTAAAATACTGAAGGCAGTGAGCAACCAGTGAGGTTTGGGAGAGATCTGAAGGTACAGACAGGAAGCAAGGAAGCAGGAGATAACAGAGGGTGTCTCTGACAGTTACCTGAGCAAGATGGGGAAACTAGAGCAACCAGAAATTAGCGACTGATGAACACATGGGGTAGAAGGGGTTGCAGGCGTTTCTGTCCAAAGAAATAATATGGTAAAAGCACCAGTATAGGAATTAAAAGACTGGAGTGGGAGGCAGTTTTACCTAAGTTTAAAATAGCCTATATGCTGTCTAATAAACAGTTGGTTACATATATCTAGTATTTTCAATTAGGTGTCAAAGTCTTGAGGTTGTTCAGGAAATAAATGTGTATAAATCAAGACTAAGACAGTGGAACAGAAATCAGAAAAAAAGCAGATATTTCTCCCTTTTTTTGAGACAGGGTCTCACCATACAGTTCAGGAGGGCCTACAAGCTCAAAGCAATCCTCCTGCCTCAGCCTCTCAAGTGCTGGGTCTATAGGAATGTACCACCATGCTCGCCAAAAGCAGACATTTCACATGTCAGATACTCAGAATTTACTCAATGAACTCTGTTTGGAAAGGAATTGGTAAAAGTGGTAGAATACTCAGTAGACTAATGAAAAAGGAGATGTCACTTTACCATGGTTTGAGGATGTGCAGGAAACCTCAAGTGATTCTTTGAGATTAGGTAGGATAATATATTGCTCGTTGAGGGTTATAGTTAACTTTTTTTTTTTCTTTTTTTCTGGTGGTACTGGGGATTGAACCGAGGTTATCTTCATTTTGTTTGTTTGCTTCTTTAATATTTTTTTGAGAGGAGGTCTTACTAAGTCTCTTAAGTTGCCCAGGCTGAGCTCCAACTTGTGATTCTCCTGCCTCAGCATCCCAGAGTGCTGGGATTACACAAATAAATGTACCACCACACTCAACCACAATTCACTCTTTTTTAAGATAGGTGAGCTTAGTTGAAGGGAAAATATTATATATGGCTAGATAACGTAGTCTCCTAGGAAGAGCAGGAGTGCAGAGCCTTCACAGAAAAGACACTGCTATTCCAGACATCACAGAGGAATGAGCAAAGATGAAAGCAGAAAGTGAAAGAATGGGAGGAAGAAGCCCAGAAAACACCCAGCACAGCTTTAAAAGCCCAGCAGAGATCAGAAGCATGAAGCAGCATGCAGAAAGATGCAGGCGTTTCCTCAGCAGGTTAGTACTGCTGAGGAAAGTAGTCCAGTCTGGCTCACCAGGGGATTTAATAGTTTCTTATATGCAAGTTACAGGTTGAACTATAAGAAATTACTGATTTGACCACTCTTAGCCCTCAAAAACAACAACTTCAGAAGGTACGACCTATTTATTGAGTTGGTCTTTACTACTAAAGACACATTAAAAAAAAAAACTGTAATGATCCATAGGGAATTAACTTCCTAAGGAAAACTTCTCAATGCAACAGCTTTGGAAAAAGGAGAAATTCTCTCATGAAAACAAAGTCAAAAGAGCACAATTACTTGTAAACACGACACTGAATTTCTTTTAATCAAAGACAACCATCACAAATTTATTAACTATCAAAAGCTACATTTTACTAAAAACAACCTGCCTTTAAAAATGTTCAATCATACAATATATACAATACATGCTGCTTTCCTTTTTGAATTTCACTATCCATTTGCATCCTAAAAAGAGAAGAAAAAGGAATGGTTAGCAGTTTATAAGTGGTAAATCAAAAGGGCATATAATATGCATTAAAAAAAAGTCTAACTACCTCTCCTCAGTGAGTAGGGCCCAGCTGAAATTCGCACGGTATACCTTATGTCTATTGTCTCTCTCAGAATATTTTGAAAGAAACAAACATACAGAGTTTATATTATTTTTTAAAAGCTCATTAAAATTCCAAAAATCATAGAAAATGACCTAGAAAAAGAAAGTCGTAATTATCTAGTTGAAAAGTGCCCCTTTATATGGACAGATTTATAATAAACAGGAAGCTGAGATGAAGTGACTTGCCCAAAGGTTTAAATAAGGTGGCCCCAGCAGAACCTTTGTCCCCTCATCCCCACCCACAGCTGTCTGCAGCACACAGAGCCTGGCTGTTTCTATTTCTTTCTAGAAACGCTCCCCTTCATAAAAATGAAGGATTATTTCATGGCATAATTCAGGTCTCAGAAATGTCCATTTACTAACATCATCCTCAGGTAATTCTGCCTTCATCCCTCTTTGCTGTTCTGTACTTATAAAACAAGCAAATCCAGTGGGACAGTGAACAACACTGAGGGATTCCAATACTTCATTTATTTAATTTAGCTGTATGTTGTGGGAGGAGAGGGAGACAAACTACAAGCTCTACAGCTGCAAATCTTAACGCAAGCATCACCGATGCAGAGAAATACTTGCAATCACCATGTCCAACCCTCCCTACCTTTCACTAGTTACACACAGTTCTACCAGTCCAACACTAGAGGGAGGCAAAACCCCTATTTTACTGGGTGGGAAAAAGCAGGATGGTTTGGATTGTCCAGCTGTCATACAACAGTGCAGCTGTCCCATAGAAAATGTTACCTTCAGCTGGCATCAAGTGCTTAGCCTCTGTCTGCTCTGAGCTGGAGGAATCAAAGGCTCAGAAATTTCAAAGGTCTTTACAATCTCCTGGCAGAGAAGAAAGAACAATGTTTGGGTATTGGGCTTTATTAAGCAAATGCAGTCAAAACTATTCAGGGGCAACACGCAGAGTTTTACCTCCCAGTCACGATAACTCAAAGATATAACTGCTTGATTCCTAACTTGGGTGTTATGGTCAATCCCCTCAGTTTCTTCATTAGCAGGCTCTATTTCAAAGGCAAAGTTTTCAAAGGTTACAAAATCAAAACAGGTAATCTGAACAGTGACTGATGAATAACAGGAATAAAACGTATACTGAGAAGATAGATATTACATACTTATTAGGGCTTCATGCATAAGTTGCTGTAGTGTGATATAGTAGCAAGTAATTCCATTTTTTCCCATTTTTGAAAACACACTCCAAACATCAGAAAACCTCTGTATATCTATATATCCAACCAAAGAGCCAAGCTCTAGTGTGTCCAATGTGAAACTGAGAACATCTGAAGTAGCAAGTTAAGTGCAGTGAGAGTACTTCCCTCTTCACAGAAGGACATGTGTAATAAAGACTGACTGAAAGTATTCAAGGAAGAACAAAAGATTATAGAATCTCAGGTAAAGAAGGAGTTAACATCTGGAGAGAAGTAACATACCTAAGTGACTGCAATTACAAACTTTCTAAACTAAATTTTGGGAAAATTATATCATTTTTTGTTCATCTTTATAGCAGATGTTGAATCAATGATATAATTGAGTCCATCAAAGTTTTAAACTATGTCAAGCTTTAAGTTTTAAGACATGTTTCAGAGTTTTCTTGCCAAGGCAAGATACAACACTGAAAAATTGGTTACCTATCATGAACTTATTTACATTATTAATGTAACTCATTTGCATTATTAAAATACATTTCATAAACTTTTAATACCAAATATATTTTCTTTCAAACTAGTTTTTCCAAACAACATCATTTACCTATTACTGGCAATCGATCTCGATCAAGTCTTACCCGTGCAAAACCATCCTAAAACAAAAACATGACTTTTAGGAGAAAAATCAAATTTATAATTACTGAATGAAAAAAAAAAATTCATGCATGTATCTCTGACAATCCTAATGTATCCTAACAATGACTCAATACAGACAAGACCTCTTTAACATGTTTCTTTACATCTAGGTATCTCTCAGATTTCAAATCAACTTTTATCAGACATGGCCTCCTTCCTGAGATGTGCAAGAAAAACTGTCTTGTCTCTTTAACTGATTTATGCTTATTTTTGTTTTTGAGACTGGGTCTCACTATGCAGTTTGGGATGGCCTTTTAGGCTCACTTTGTAGCCCAGGCTGGTCTCTATCTTGCAAAGGATTCTCTCGCCTCAGTCTCCCAAGTGCTCAGATTACAAGTGTGCCACCATGCTTGGCAATTTATGCTTATTTTGTTACACATATTTCACTTTTTACTATGTATAATTCTATCACTGGATTACTGGTAAAATATGCCTTCTCTACAAGGTACTTCTGAGACTTTGGTCAATATAAGCTTTTATCTGAGGTTGAAGTCAAATTTATTAAGCATTGTAGGAATGCTTAAGTACCTTTCTATATAGGGGTGGTTTTTTTTTGTTTTGGTACTAGCGATCAAACACACAACCTCCTGCTTGCTGCTTGTGCTGCTGAGCTAAACCCCCAGGCCCCATATAGCGTTTTTTAAACCTACTTTGAAAAACTTCGTGGTCCGGGGATTTAGCTCAGTGGCATAAACACCTGCCTGGCAAGTGCGAGGTCATGAGTTCAATCCCCGGTACCGCAAAAAAAAAAGTACTTCAGACATAAAAAGAGCTAAAAAACTACTATAAAGACCTCCCAATATCCTTACCCATATTCACAAACTATTAAAGTTTTGCCACATTGGCTGTGTTAGTCTCCCTAATATTATACATCAATGATGTGAAAATGAGACATCCTGCCCCTTTCTCTAGTTTTTCAGTGAATATTTTCTGAGAACAGGTTATTCTCTTCTAGAATAAGACAGTTATCAAATTAAAAAAATGTACTGTTATTTAATCACACAGGTTAAGTACACTTTATTAAAATGATTGGGCCCAGAAGTGTTTCAGGTTTGTTGGATTTTGATGCATTTGTATATGTAGTGAGATATGTTAAGGATGGAACGCCTACACATGAAACTCACTAATGTTTCATATGTGCCTTATACACAAAACAGGAAGTAATTTTTATACAATATTTAATGCACTTGCTTCTTAACTGTGCTCTATTACATGTGACCAGTTGTAGATATTTTCCACTTGTAGTATCATGTCAGCACTCAGGAAGTTTTAAATTTTGAAGCACTTCAGATTTTAATTTTCAGATTAAGCAACTCAAGCTATAATTTTTAAAACATAAAAGGAACTACACAAATTTTCAGCTAATGTCTTCTATTTAATATGCCAATTAATGCTTTGCTACGATGAGTCTAAACTGCATGCTGCTTAGTACAAATAGCTTTGCCAGTTCCCATTCTTATTTACCCTTCTTGAAGCATTTAAAGCAATCACAGAAATCTCAAATCTTACCCGTATAATGAAGGATACATGAAACATGTTTTCTACCGTACGGGAGAAAGAATGCGGATCAATCACAAAGTCAAAAAAGGATATTGGAGTATCAGCTATAGAAAAAAGAAAAAATTATTTAAAACATGAAAAACTGCTTCTGCTTATAAATAAGACCTATATTCTCTAGGGTTAGCCTGAGACATAAAAGGAACAAGAACTCCTCTTGTTGTGGAAGAGAAAATCAACACGAGACTTGCGCAGGTCAATCTGGTACACATCTATTAAAACACATTCTACCCACTGTCCAGGTGTCCTGTAAAAAGTCATCCTCATCAAAAATCAGCAGAAGTGCACAAAGTTCCAAGAATGAAATGCAATCAAGAACTTATCCATTAACAGAAACCTCTTAAGTATGTATATGATACAGCCATACAGTGAGAATCACTGAAGCATCAAATCACGGAAGAATGTGTATATCATGAATATTAGCTTTGAAAAAGACAAAAAAATGAAAAGCATGTTTGTACAAACAAAATCATGTAAAAAGACATCTCATTTTACAAGTGGCTACCTCTGAGAAGTGAGAAAAGATAAAACAGGTACTTGATTTTTTTTTTACTTTTCTTCATTTTTATGATACATTTACTTTGTAAAAAAAGACAGAAAGAAAGAAAGAAAAGACTGATTCAATCTTTTATTTTTTGAGACATGTTCTTGCTAAGATGCCCAGGCCAGTCTTGAACTGGTAATCCTGTCTAACTCTCTCAATTGCTGGGCTTATAGACAAGCTCCACTATGCTTGGCTAAAAAATACCCAACATTTCAAGATTTTAAAAAAAGATATTCCTTCATCGGTGTTCTCATGAGATGCTCAAAGATGAAAGAAGCCTCCTTAAATACATATGACAAGGGTCAGGCGTATAGCTCAGTGGTGGAACTCTTGCCTAACACACATGAGGCCCTGTGTCCAATCCACAAAATTCCTGCCTCCAATATATGACAAGAAAAAAAAAATCAAAATGATTCAAATACTATATACAACTGAAAACACCTTTTAAATAAAAACCTCATTTAAAGTGACACATCTGATAAATACAAATTGTTCCATATTTATTTTTAATTGTTCCATATTTAATGTGATATCCTACTTACGATCTTCTCGAAAATATGTCTGCAATAATCCCAAGATTCTTTCCACTTCTTTTTCTGTGGCTTCCTGATGAGATTCTCCCATACTTTTTAACTGGGGAAAAAAATTATCAAACTGGTCAACCTCCAGTTAACAATCTTTTCTTCTCTTTTTGCACACCTAAACTCTTCAGAATATCTTTTGTTGGGGATTGCCAGCAATTTCTAAACTCCATTTTTATGTTTATAGTTAAAAAATATTTCCTAGTTTCAGTAATTTACATGTTAACTTAAAAGCAGAATAACATTACCAAATCAACTATTTTCAGGCTGAACATAAAATATAAAAAGGGTAAATTGCAAAAGTGGTCTTTAACTGAAGTCATTTCGCCCCCGGGGTCCTTTGTCATTATCTGGAGATACTTTTGGTTGTCACAGCGAGAGTGTGGGGAGGGGTGTGTGTTCTTGGCAACTGTTCCCCAGAGACCAGCGATGCTGGGCAGCTAAACAACCTCCATGCCCAGGTCAGTTCCCCACAACAAAGAATCATCCAGCCCAAATGCTGATGGGGATGAGGTTGAGAAGTAGGAGAACCTCTCAAAAATACAGAAATGAATGAGAATGAAGACAAGTGGCCAGTCTAATAAAATGGTAAGGACTTAAAATGACTATTTAAATGATAGAACCAGACTCCAGACTCTAAAACTTACAAAAGATAGCCAATTGACATGTACATCATTTCACAACTATTTTAAAAAATAGCAGCATTTCAAAAAATCAACCAACCTGAGCAGGCATTGTCGTCTCCTCTTGTATTGTACGAACTTTTTTGGGGCGATCAACTCGTGGCTTTGGCACAGGTGACTCTCCTTGTATTGAACCCAACCTAATAAAAAAATGCTTTCATGTCTTTTTATGTTTAGTTTTTAAACTAATTCCACTGACTAAAAGCAGTTGGCATGGTACAGTCAAATGCAGACCAGGTATCAGTGACCTATGACCTGACATCAGACCAAAGTCTGTGGTATCCTTTGTGCTCTTTGTATTTATAAGCAAACTGCTAAGAGGCTTGCTAGCAGTTTGCTTATAAATACAATGTATCTCCTTGAAGTACCTCCCCGGTATGCAGACATGTGAACTTACCCATGGAGTCTTCCCTAGTAGCCTGTTGTCTATTTTACAAAGCCAATTTCTGAGGTCAAGGAAAGGATGACCAGGGGAGAAAGAGAACAGAACTGCTCCACTGGGATCAAAAGCCCTTGATCTAGCTGTGCCAAGGCAGAAGCTTACAGCTGGGGCTACGGAACACACCCATCAGGGTAACAAGTCAAGCTGAGGCCATGGGATTGTCCTTTGGGCCTCCGACTATACTCCCAAGAAATCCCTAATGCAGTATTCAGCCACAATGATAGGTACATCCTGCATTGGTGAAGAATACAGTGATGTCACCCCTCTACTTGCTGATATGAAAGTAAATGGTGTAGCTGACCAGATAGTTACGCACAAAAGTACATTTCAATGTCCTACAGTTCTGCAGGTGTGTCACTCAAGTGCTCTGAGCACAGACTTTACCCAAACATGGGAGTGATCAGCAGGCAAGTCTGATTCTACACTACAGTGATGACTCCTCTGCAAAAGTTACTAGAAGTTTCCAGATTGAGATTTGTGGTGTGAATCTTTTCTCCAGATAGAAAAGACAGGGAAAATTACAAGGAAGGCCAAAGGAAGAGTAAGTGCAGGAACAGAGTTGCAAGCACTTCACTGTTGCTAAAAACAGGGCTGAACGCTGAGGGAGAGATTAAAGGCTTATCTTCGGATGTCACAATTTATAACGGAGCTTGGCACACAACAGCAAAAATCAAAGAAGTGGACTTTACCTTACAATAAGTAGCCTGGTCTTTACCCTATAATACATACACAGTGGTTCTGGGCATTTGAGTTACCTATTGCTTATTACAAATGGATGCCAGGGTCCACAACACAGATCACTACCACATATTACCTTCAAAGCTTGCTGAGACATTGCCAATCTGAGGTTTTAGAACGCAAATTAAAAAAGATAAATGCCCAGGAACTATATCACTTAAGGAAGAAAGGACTGAAACAAATTGGAAGATTATCCTAGAGCAACGATAGCTAAATTTTTAGAGATGAGTGCCCGAACCGCAACCCAAAACCCACTTATTTATTGCAAAGTGCTAATACTGCAATTAACCCTGGATACTGAGGTTTTAGTTTAGAAAAAACAACATTAACATCTTCTGTCTTGAAAGAAAAACGACACATGTGCCATAGGTTTGCCACCACTGCCCTAGGGAAAGAATCTATGGGAGAACCTGATAAATGCAACTAAAGGTTATGTTATAAAAGAATTAGATAGGGCTGATCTGGGCTTCTCAGTAAGGCCAAACTAGCAAGTTAAGATATCAGCCAGTTTCATTTGCACACAAAGAAAAGCTTTTCATAAAGCTATATCCAGTTAGGTGTGGATACAACTCACACTTGTAATCCCGGCACTTGGGAGGCTGAGGCAGGAGGATTATTGTGAGTTCAAGATCAGCCTGGGCTACAAAGTGAGCTCAAGGCCTGCCTGAACTGCAGAGAGACCTTGTCTCAAAAAGACAAAAAAAAATACAATAAAATACAATACAATAAAATAAAAATAAAGCTGTATCCAAAAAACAAACTGCACAATTTGTTACAGTGATTCAAGTAGTCTTCAAATGCAGGTGAGTAGTCATCTAATAGGATGCTATAATAATTGGCCCTTGCCAATATATTGCTAGTATCTTGACAAAAGTGGGGCACTGCATCCTTCTACATTGGTAAGGATTTTAAAGATGATATAAAGGAAACCAGAAATATGCTATAGACACAGAATTACATAAGCTAAAAAACAAAAAAGGCTGGACAGGGCCATGGTAAGAAAGTTCTAGTCCATGGCCTTTACTAGTAAAGTAAGATGAGAAATCCTTGAAAATCCTTCAAGAGTTTATGGACTTTTAAAACAAAGTTCAGAAAGTCTCCAAATAATGGCATCAAGATTGTCACCCCTTCAATACCAAATAATCTTTGTCCCTATAATAAAAAACAATTTTAAGGTTTATAAGTGGTTGGTTTGTTGGATTTTTAAAATAATCTTACAGAAAGTGGAATGTATGAGTTTTATTAAAGGTGTTTTCTGCTGTTTTGCCTGATATTTTCCAGGAGTCATAGACTATAAATTCAAAATCAGAACTATCTTCATCACGGATGAGTTCTTCAGCTTCTAGCGGATTTACACCCATGTGTGTCAGCTACAAAAATGAAGGAAAACAAAAAAACCCTAGTTAAGCCACAAGCAATTGTTTAACACATACAATAATCTATATAACTAAACCTTTAAGAGGCCAGAGCAAAGCCAGCTTTTAGTGTCTTAATACAATGGTTCAATTTCTTACTATAACCATAATTATATACATAAATTTGTAATCAAAGGTATCTTCTTTTTGACAAAAAACATTCCTCAATGTTCTTAGAAACTTTAGGTGGGAAAATGAGATGATTTAGATCGGTAGCTCCCTACCAGGGTGATTTTTGCCCCAAGGGGTCTTTTGACAATATCAAAACATTTTTGGTTGTCACAGCTGATGTGGAACTACATCTACATCTACTGAGGAGAGGCCAAGGAGGTTTCTCAACATTTTAAAACACACAGTAGCACCAAAACAAAAATGTACCCAGCCCTGAAAAGTCAATAGTACTGAGGCCAAGAAACCCTGCTTTAGCCTCCTGCAGGGCTGAGGTGCTCAGATATGCCCAAGAACTAAATGCACTGGAGATTTCTGTATCATAAGTAGCTCAGTTATTAGTAACACTGGACTAACAAAAAACAAAAAATGAAATTCGAAGTCAATAACTCCAAGATAGAACGGGGAAGTCTAGCTAGCTTTCAGATTTTAATTGTTAGCCAACTTCCTAGACCTCTTTATTCAGCTTTATTCATATATTATTCAGTATGTCCAGAGAAGAGCAACCTAGTTACAGCGAGCATATCACTCACTTTACAACTGCCTTCCTGGGAAGAGCTGGCAGAAGTTGAACAATTCTCAAACTGGCTTACAGAAAATGCATTGTATTGAATTTACTTTTAATGGAAGAACACTTTAGTATACTACACTATAAAATGCCCAGGAATGTTAAATTAAAGTTGTAATATATAAACAATAGTCATGAAGACTTTAAGAAGCTTAGCCTTATTTAAAAGCAACAAAACTTTTAAGAAAGAAAAGCTACAAGGGCCTGATCAGAGCAGTATGGTCAGCTCTCCTTCAGTCACTTGCAGCCCACTTTTATTATCTCACCCTCATAGGAGGGTATTTCGATTTTTGGCTGGTTAAATCTGCAATCTCTTCCATATAGTGTCTACGTTTGATGCTGTTCTTGGGAAGGCCTTCCCCAACCAGTCTAGAAAACTTAAGACTTCTGGAATTTATTTTGACATGTTAAAGTATAATGCTTGATTTTTAAAAATATGATTAAAAAATATATACCCAGCATATGATTACTTAGAGCCATACACAAGCGTGTATTTTCCTAAATCCATTACATTTCACGATTTTAAAAGGTTTGTTTTTAAAGAAAATTTTAAGGTTTTAAAAACAAAGCAGAAAGAATTGTCTGCCTCATGCCTTTTTAAATAAATCACTTTATCTAATCAGATCTCTCAATATTAAATCATTTTAGTAACATTTAATATCAATTCCAGTTAGAAACTCAATGTTCATACCAAGATCCATCTCTCTGTGCTAGGACAGAGGCTGGCTCAGGGCAGAATAAACAAAACAATAAAGTTAAGATAAAAGTCAATCTCTGCGTGCTTTTTTTGGTAAATCAAAACTACCTGACTAGGTAACAACTATTTGAACTTGTTATGAAACAATCAACCAATCAATAAAAATAAAATCGAAGAGAGCAAAATGCAGTCCTATTCATACAGTTTTAGATATTCTCAAAGACAGATCAACACATGCCTCCTCCTCCGGCCTAATTCATCTCCAGCTGAGCTATACCCCCTGCAATGTGGGCTTTAGCCCAGTTCAAAACAAAGGTTTCAGGTCACTCTGAGACTGATGTAGACCACTTACAAAGTGACTAGGAAACGGCCCCTTATAAATACCCATTGCATCCAGAATCTTAAAACACTAAGGTTTTCAAACTGGTCTAAACTCCTAAATTCTACCATGCAGTCTACTTTCTTCCGTTTAACTTAATATCTCTTTAGAAGAAATGGAGATTAGAAAAAGAAAAAAAAAAAAAGGGGTGGAGGTCCAGTGAATGAAAACATTTGCACATTGGTATAAGTAGATGATAATACATTATGACAAGAAATACTTTTATTAAAGTTCTGTAACTTTGAACTTACCAGAGTCTCAACATATCTTAACATATCAAATGAGTTCAGATCAGAGCGTAGCTTCTTTGCTTTTTCTTTGCCCAAATCTGAAGCAAGAACGAGAAACTGGGCATCTAGGACTGCTTCTCTTGCTCGGGACACTATCAAGAAAAGAAGGAAAATATATACATTATCCACAGATTTTTCCAACTACTTACTAGGATTTCCCATTGGCCCTCCAAAATCTCAATAAGGTGAAAAAGATCCATCTTCTAAAACTGACTCCCCAAGTGCTTCACCGAAATCTCAATCAAAGCTGACCAGGCTTCCTAAAAGCAGCATTTTTTCTAGCTTTTACACTACAAGTAAATTTAATCATAGTTTCTTCATAACCCTAATTTAACGAAATCCTCTATCATGTCCGACATTCATTTTCCTCTTCAACTCAATCTATTCTAATCACTAATCTTGCCTGTGCTGACATAAGTCGAATTCTCACTGTGTGTGGGGAGACTTGGTTTGAAGTTTGGGGAGATGGAAGAAACAGCAGGGCTGAGCACCCAGGGCTTAACAGACATGGGTAACAGGGAGCATGAAAAAGTAACATGAGAACATCTGCAAAAGAGAATTCTAAAAGGAGTCAAGAAGAGATGAACTCGGCCATGTTCAAACACAGATGCCTGTAGATGGCTTATACCTCAAGGTCATCGCATTGGAAGCACTGATATCCTCAACAATTGTCACACACACAGCAAATACTTGGCTGGAGAACTTGTCAACTCCAGCTTTTGTTCTTATCCTTCATGTTCTCAAAGGTAAAGTTTTCATCATTTCAGGTGTCACTGCTAAAATGACAACGAGTATGGGAATGAAGCAGATGCAGATGATGGTTGACTCATTCCTGGACTGTATCCTACAGCTCCCTTCCCCCTCAGCCCCATAGAACACTGCAAGAAAAGTACAAGGACCATGTCACAGATGACTGCACAACCTCAAAAGACTTAAATCAGAGACACCGCATTCATGAATGGCAAGCATCTAGAATTATATTTGCTGAGCAACTCCTAAGGCCCAGTTCAGTGAATAATTTTGCCTTAAATTCCCATCTTAACCTAGGAAACATTTGAGGGTCACAAATGGCATGTGCATAAAGATTTAATAAGATGTACCATAAATATCAAGGAAGTAAATGGATCAGGAATAAGAGTGAGGAGTCTGTGAGTTCAAGCTGTAGAGGGAAGAAAATGCAGATTAGGGAAAAGATCTGTCCAGGTGAAAGAGGAAGACCTCGTTCCTGAAGATGCTGATAGCAAATGTGATGGACCACATGAGGGAATGACGAGGCGGCCATGGTCAGCACAAAAAAGACACAAACTGAAGAGACTATAGACAAGAAAGTGTTAAAAAGAGTTAACACTGAAACCTCTAGCTGTATTAGAAAATGATTAGAAATAAATATTCTTGTCCTAGAGGAAAAGGAATTATGGTGTCAGGACATGACCAATTCTGTGACTTTTTGTTTTTTAAATCAAGATATTTGTCTGCATTCTCCCCTTCTGTTCCCACAGAGCTTTCAAGGAGAAAGGAAGCCCTGGAGGGGTACTGTCTCGATAGGTCCTGGAGCTCTTTGACCCAGCACCCACAATCTGCCCTCTGTAATTCAACACATACAATAACCTCTGCAACTGCTTTTTAATCCAAATTAAGATTATTTTTCAAAACTCCAATGGACCAGAGTTCAATGCTCTGAGCTCACGCCCTGCCTCCCCTTGGAGATGGACAGGCCCACTTGGGGACATGGCCACATCACTAAGGTATATATGCAGTCCGGACGGAGGGGACTCAGGGGTAAAGAACACCAGGACATCAGAGGCTACCTCAGTTCTTCTTTCATTCATCTATTCAACAAATTTACATATGTAAATCTCTCAAATATGAACAGGCAACATGTGGGAGGCTTGTTAATATAAATTGTGGGGCTTGCTTCATAATTTCATGCAGTCCTTGGTATAAGTTTAGTACCCAGTTAAGTGTATAATAAAAGTAGTATTGTTACTATGAAAAATAAAGGTTCCAAATTTGGTGAAGCACTATAATAAATCTGAGAATTGTGTAATGTCAATAGTTTGGCTCTTATATAAAACTAATTAAACAATCATCAAACATATTGTAATGTAAAATAATCAATTACCTCCATTAAATAGAGTGTTGGCCTCTTCAAGGACCTCTGTTAATTTGTCGCTCGCGTTAAGTATATCCTCCCGGTTTTCTATTAAAAAAAAAAAAAAGTCATTGGAAAATGTGTTCATCATTCATGGATAAGTAGTTAACAAAGTTATCACCTGTGACAGTAAAAGTAAAGCCAAGTCCCACCTCTGCTGCATGAGTAATGACTTCAAGCAGCCTCACCTTTTAAACTAAAATGGTAAGGAAAGAGAAAGGCAACTAACTGCACACCTCAAACAGCCTGAAAGTTAAAAGGAAGCCCTGGCTCCTTTTCATCTTAACCCAAAGGGCTCAACTCCTCTGCAGCTTCCGAGGAAGGCTCCGTTCAATGGGCGTTTCTCAAACTTTGCAACTAACTGGTTCACGTAGAGAGCCACGCAACAGACGCCCCCACCTGAGTTTCAGATTTGGTGGGTCCGGGTGGGGTGGGAGACTGCATTTCTGAGTCTTCAGGAGATGCTGTCGCTACTGGGCCCGCGAGACCAGGCAAAGAAGAGCTGAATGCAATCAAAAGCAGCCGGCGTCCGCGTCGCGCTCTCCCCTACTGACTGCGCTACTGGCTGCGGGACCGATTGGGTCAGGCCTCCAGCCCTGCCAGCCCGCCCCTCAGATCTGCGTGCTCTTCACCCAGGTCTTCCGGGGCGCCGGCCACCAAGCGGGCGCGGGAACACTGTAAACAAATGCAGGCTGGGCCGCCGCGAGCGCGCGGCTCCCGGGCCTGGGCCGCACCTGCCTGCGGCCCCTCCTCACCCGCCCGGCCGCCCGAGGCACCGTCTTACGTTGGACCGAGTTGATGAGCTCCCGGTACTGATGGCGAATCTGGCGGCACAGGCCGAGGTCGGTCTCGGCCTCCAGGGTGGCCGGGTCCACCATCTCGTCCCCTGAATCCGACGGCTCTCCCTCCTCCAAGCTCGGGCGCTCCGGCCCGGCGCCCCGACTGGACAACGGGGAACGCGAGCGGGAGCGAGAGCGGGTGCGATCCCGGTGCGGGTCGCGACCCCGGCCCCGGCTCTCCGGCCCACGGCCGCTACTGTCCCCCGACATCACGCCAATTTGCCTGGCAACTTCGGAACGGCGGAAGTTCGCGCCAGAAACTGAAACCCCTGCTCTGCACTAGCGCCTGCTCCAGGCGGAACGCAGCTCCTGGGGCAGCGCGCGAGCTCACAGCGACCCCTGTGGCGGGAGGTCGGCATTGGGACCTGGGTGGAGTCCGCAGGCTGGGGTGCCGGGAGGCTGGGTGCTTAGGCATTGCAGAATGTGAGCGCGCCCGGGGGCCTGAGTCCATCTGTTCTTTTCACAAGAGTAAAAGCGATTCCACTTACAGCACTTCACACCGCAAAATCATTAGAATCTCAACTTTCTTTACTTTACATTACAGCTCCATCTTTCCAAGTCCCTTTGGCCCCAGCAGAACTCAGCCACAACCTGGCAACCGCATGGACACAGAGCACGTTGATTGAGCGAGTTCCCACAGTACAGTAAGATCAGTCTTTAATTCGGACAAGAAAAGTGATCTACTTGCTCATCTTCAGTGATCTTAGTTTCCCTGAGCCGTATCAGGGGGTGGGGGAACAAATGGGGTTTGTGTACAGTTGTAAATTCCATTTTGTGAGCATAACACAAACAACAGAGTTCCTTGAATTTTTCACAGTAAACTGTTAACCATCCTTCTAAATATTTGCAGCTTAACAATATGCTCAGAATCGATTCTCAGACTAAAAGATTGAAAATTACCTACTTACAGGGTCCAAGAAAAATGGCATTGTATTCGGTACATTTTTGAAGAAAAATATATTAATTTGGTCAAATGGTTTTTCTGAGTCTACTGAGATTATAGTGTGATTTTTGTCCTGGCTTCTGTTTATTGGTATATTGCATTTCCTTATTTGCAAATGTTGAGCTGTCACTGCATTCCTGGAATGAATCCTACTTGGGAATGATGTATGATCTTTTCGATGATTTGCTGCATCTTTTTTGCTATTATCTTATTGAGGATTTTTGCATCAGCGTTCATGAAAAAGATTGACCTGTAGCTCTCTTTTTTGGTTGGATCCTTTTCTGGTTTCGGAGTCAGGGTAATGCTTGTTCCAGGAATGACTTTGGGAGTACTGACTGCTTCCTTTTAGATTTCATTAAAGAATTTGAAGAGTATTGGCATTTAGATCTTCTCTAAAGTTCTTGTAGAATTTGGCAGTGAATTTGTGGGGACCTTGGCTTTTGTTGGTATTTTTTGAAAGTTACTTACTCAATTTCACTGGCTGATGTTGGCTCATTCGGATTTTTTTGTATCTTCTTGGTTCAGCTTTGGTAGTTCACATGTATCTAAGAATTTATCTGTTTCCTCTGAGTTTTCCATTTTATTGCAGTACAGGTTCTCAAAGTAGCTACTGATAATCTTTTGGATTTCAGCAGACTCTATTGTGATTTCACCTTTTTCATTTCTGTTTGCATGGATTTGGGCCTTTTCTTTTTGGGTAAGATTACCTAAGGGCTTGTCTAATTTGTTTACTATTTCAAAGAATCAATTCTTTGATTCATTGATTCTTCAGATTTTTTTTTAGTCCCAATTTCATTAATTTCTGCCCTGATATTTATAATTCCTTCCTTGTATTAGCTTTGGATTTGTATTGTTCTTGTTTTTTCCAGATCCTTGAGATGCAACATTAGGTTATTTATTTGAGCTCATTCTGTTTTTCTGCTGTGGGAATTCACTGCGATGACCTTCCCTCTTTGCACAGTTCTCATTGCATCCCATACATTCTGATATGTTATAGTGGCATTATTGATTGATTGTAGATTGTCTAGTTTCTTCTTTAATTTCATCTGTGACCCACTGATTATTCAAGAGAGTATTATGTAATTTCCATGTGTCTGCATAGTTTATGTGGGTTCTTTTGCCATCAATTTCTAGTTTCATGCACTATGATATGATAATATGCCCGGAATAATCCTGTTCATCCCATATGCTAAGCCTGAGGTGGCACTCCTCATTGCTCCCCAACAGTGGATCCCTCCCCTGCGCACCTGGGTTTGAGGAAAAGTACACTCTTGTGCCTCTTTATTGAATGCAGTATTATTGCTCCAAAAGGATCACATGATAGTCATCTTATTCCCTTTCCCCAGTGACTGATGAAGGGGCTGGCCTCTGATCCCGTTGTGGTCAATGAGATGTGAAGGCACCTTCCATTGGCAAGAAAGACAAGCCTCACTCCTTTGAAATACTGGCACAAGAACATGTTGCCTGGCACATTGGCTGCCATCTACAACTCAGAAGGTGATGAGCACCACGAAAGACCAGAACGCTGAGGACAGTGGAGAGGAGACATGGACTTGCATGAATTGCTGGTTGTGCTGCCTACTTCCAGACTCCTTAAATAAAGCACATATGAATATCCCAGGATTTAAGCCACTGCCAATTATAGTTACTTATAGCTCAATGCACTGTTACTGAAACAAATACTTGGCATTCTTTCATGTAAAAACTCATTCCAAACTCCAGGCAAAAATACCTACAACATCCACTTCCATAAGCTTTTGATATGTAATAATGGCCCACACTCTGGATAAGTTCATCTAGGCTGTCAAGTTCTCAAGTAACTGCTAATTATAGGAGAAAGATGTGATTAGCTTAAAGGTTTTATGCAAATAATCACTGTTTATTGTCTCTAGTAGAGGCAATTTGTGAATCACCCAGGAGGATCCCAAAAGAAACAGAAAGAAAAGAAAAGAAATCGTGCTATAACTTGGGATAATGACCTCAAGCAAGTGTAGTAAACAAAAAAAGTAGCAAGACTATCTACATAATTTACTTGGAATAAAAGTTTGACTGGTAAACAAGGTGGCTAATGTTTTTTCTTTCCTTCTTTTTTAAACCTAAATAACTTGCTTGCTTGCTCTCTTGCTTGCTTTCTGAGACAGGGCTTCACCAAGCAGCTCAGGCTGACATCAAACTCATAGTGACACTCCTGCTTCAGCCTCCCAAGTATGGGATTAGAGTCTTGCACCACTATGCCCAGTGGTTGGTTTTTCTTTTTCTGAAAGAAAGCTTGAGAGTGTCCACTTGTTCACAGGTATATGAAATTTACAGTTAATCTTTTTCATTTTCTAGTATCTCAGGCAGCTTGGGTTTTACCATGATTAGGTGAATCCAACTATGTATCCTCTTTACCTTGGTGGCAGAAGAAGTGGTTAGAAGGGTGTGTAAGGGCTTCCCATTTGGGTGGTACCTGGTCACTAGAGCAGGCATTGTGCTGACAATAATTGCTCATCTTCGTGTGTAGAAGAATCTTCCTTCCATATTTCCAGAGGGTCTGTTAAACACTTCCCAGATAGATCACATGTCAATGGAGCTAGGAAGTTTGGGTGTTAATAAGTAAATCAGGTATCAAGCAGGGTCTCCCAAAAAGCATTTCAAAAGTCCTGAGATTAAGTTTGAATTAGGAGGGTGAGGGGACAAAGCCTCATTAATGCAACTGGAAGAAGATTCAGTCACTTATGGTGGGTTTCTTTACACAGCTACAATTGATTGACTCTCTTGACTTTTCTTGGTGACTGGGGTCTCCATGCATTGTGAAGATGGCACTTAATTCCCAGTGCTTTGGAAACTCCTTGCATGATTCAAAATATAAAAAAGGGTCCATTATCACTCTGGATAGACCTAGGCAGTCCAAGCCTAGGGATCACTTTGGACATGGGAAAAGTCCAAAGCCTGTTCTGACCTATTAGGTAAGGTCTCTTTCCATCCAGTAAAGACATTAATGCACACCGAGAGGTATATGTGCCCCCTTACTCTTAGGCATATGCCCCTTATGCTTAGTGAAGTTTATTTGCCAGTCTTCTCTAGGGAAGGACCCACAACTTTGTACTGGCTCAAGCAATGGGGGAGGATAAGTCCATGGATTACAGAGGGCATAGACAAGACATATCTTACAGATTGGGGTTAATATGTAT
This sequence comes from Hydrochoerus hydrochaeris, assembly GCA_004027455.1. NCBI lineage: Eukaryota > Metazoa > Chordata > Mammalia > Rodentia > Hydrochaeridae > Hydrochoerus > Hydrochoerus hydrochaeris. The sequence goes on from PVLA01008373.1 coordinate 75,799, forward strand.
TACAGTGGTGGTGGCATCTCACCCTAAGTGGAAAGCATCTTATAGGAACTTAATTACTTTCTCCTGTACTCATTGTGGAAAGAACAATCAGGCTCCCATACTAGCAATGACCCTTTTGAACTTCTCACTCACGATGGATCATTGAAGCTCTTTTGTGGAATATCCTGACTCTAGGTCAAGATCCTGTAAGAGGATCATGGGTAGAGCTAGTGATTGGCTGGAATTATATTGGACAGTGGCCTGTTTTACAGTAGAATCTGCTTTAAAATTATACTGGGACACAGGACACAAGGAGACTTGTTGTCCCCAACAATGCACAACTGTTATTTCACTTGGAAGAATTACTGCCACAAAAAAGTTGAGGGTTTCTGGTTCATGTTTTATTGCAGATTGGCAACTAGTTCAAAAGTCCTTTCTTTCCAGATGGCTGCATGTACATGCAGAATGAGAAAGACATATTTGGAATATATAGAACCTCTTTTCTTGGGCAAGCTGAAGAGCCTGAGTGAAGTGAACAAGCTCTGTCTTTTGAGCAGAAGACCCAGGGAAATTCCTTTATCTTCAATGACCTGGGTAGAGTTGACAGCGGTGTAACCTGCCCTCCCAACATCATCCTTCATGAAACTGCTGCCATCATTCACGCTAGCTGTACCTGTCAAAGGCCAGTCCCTTTCATTGGGCAGCTGGCATAATTTGGTGTGATGGTTTGTTCTCATTCATGTTCTATCTGTTGATTGATTGGAGAGGACCATGGTTGGGTTTAAAATAGAGCAAGACTGAAGAAAAACATCTTGGTTTTCAATAAGATGGCCTAATATTTACTGAGCTTTTCTCCAGTCATCTACAAGTATCCCTTGAGTTCTCAGAGCCTTAACCAGGTTCAGGATTAGAACTAAGAGCTTTTGTCCCAAGATTATCTTACACTTCTCCTAAATTAAGATTGCCACTGCTGCTATTACTCCCAGGCAGCTAGGCCAGCCCCGCATCACTCTGTCCAGTCTCTTGGAAAAGTAGGCAGCTGGTTGGCTTTCCTGGAACAGATGCTGAGTCGGCACTTTCATGGCTGCTCCTATTTCTCAATCATGACGAGAGAAAAAAAGGTTTCGTTAGGTCTGAGATTTCTAGTGCTGGGCCCTGCATCAGGGCCCATTTTAAGGCTTTAAAAACCTCTTGAGTGTCTGCTGTCCATTTTAAAGTTTCAGTTGCTTGTCCTCAAGTTGCCCAACAAAGGAGTTTGACTATTACTCCAAAAAGGGGTATCCATATATAGTAGAAACCTGAAATTTCCAAGAAAGCCCTCAGCTGTCATTTAGACTCTGGGGAACACCAATGGCAAATTGCCTCTGTTCTCCTTGTGAATAGTTGTCTTTGTCCTGAAGTTAAAACATATCCCAGATATGTTACCTTTTGATGAGAAATCTAGGCCTTATGTTGGAATACCTTCTGCTGGAAAATTGAGAGTCTTAATAGTATTTTTATCATATAACTTTTTGGTAGGGCTACACATGAGGTCATTGATGTACTATAATAGGACTCCCTTTCTGAATTTTAGATCTCTCAGGTATTGAGAAAGAGCCTATGTGAACAGGTGTGGGCTCTCTCTAAAGCCCTGAAAAAGACAGGCCAAGTATACCATTGGCAAAGTGCCATTTAGGGATCTTCCCATTCAAAGACATACAAATATTGGCAGCTAGCATCCACAGAGATAGGAAAGAAGATGACTGTTGTAGTCAGGGGTTGCAAGGAGAACAATTATATACAGGACACAGAATTTATAATGTTATTTTATGATGGTCACCCAGAGTTAAATACAAAGAGAGTGCAGGAAATCTGTCCGCAGCACTAAAGGCCTAGGAAATCCAGCCGAGGGCCTGGATCCCACAGCAATGTCCTGCATGAGTCCAGCTGAAGACCTAGAGCCCAGACAATGTCTCCCACAAGTTCAGATGGAGGTCTAGAGCCCACAGCAACAACTCACGCTAGCCTGATTCACAGATCTGCACTGGGAAGGCCCAAAGGTCAGCAGTGGAAGCTAAAAAGTCTGTGTCAGTGGGATGAAGAATCTGTGCGAGCAGTTGGTTGAGGGCTCTGCAGTGGAGCCAAGAAGTGATGCTCAAAATAAGGACCAGGGCTCCCCTGAAAAGTGCCACAGCCATCCTCAGCAACAATGATATCTCGGGCTCCTCCAGTGATGAGAACAGTCGAGTACATATCATGAAACCAGCATGACAAACTTCTGGAAATTAAACACATTTTTCCCTCTGGAGTGAGGAAGTGATGCTCAAAGTAAAGACCAGAGCTTCTCCAAAGTGAACCACAGCCATTCTTAGCAGCAAGGTCCAGAGCTCCTCTGATGAGAATGTCTGAATTTATATTAAGGAAGCTAGCCATGATGACAAGCTCCTCCAGAGGAGCCTGTGGCTCCAAACAACACCACTTAGGAGAACTCACAACACCTCCTCCTCCTCCTCTCCATGTCTCCTTGTATGCTGTCAACAGTTCCCAAGTGGGCCACCTGTGCTCAGTACCGTGCTGATCTAATTCAGTCGGTGTTAAATTGATCACTAGTTTTTAATCCATAACAGTAACCTTCAGATCAAGCACAGAGATCTGGGATCTGGACTAAAAGGGTACACAGGTCTGTCACTAATTGGTGAATAGGTACCACTGCCTTATTGATATCCCTGAGATCTTGTACTAGGTGATATTTTCCCAATGGCTAGATTATTGGTAAAATGGATGTATTGCTTGGGGACTAGCATGGCACCAGTAACTTTGTAGCCAAAAACTCATCAAAAATGGACTTTATCCCCAGTTAGTTGGTTGGGTTTTTTTTAAACTAGTACTGTTTTGGGGTTTTTTCTGTGGTGTGAGAATATAGATTATGGCAGGATGGCTACTGGAATGACCTTGACAACCCTTCCTGAGATGTCATACCATATTTGGGAATCAACTCCGGGTGAAGATATCAGGCCTCACAGGGTCAGGCTGCCTGAGTCCCTAGTAAGTAGGAGTGGCCTTCAGAAGGAAGAGTAGATTTCTTCCAACTCCTGAGTATGGGGCATTCTGGTATCACCATAAAGGCAACTTGGAAAAGAAAATCTTCCAAATGGCAATTCAGAGTGGGGATTAAAGAAAGCTGTCCAGTTAACACCTTCAAGGTCCACAATGACTTTAAAACAAGATGAAAGCTCACCCCATAAAAAAACTAGAATTGAATAAGTCACCCCAGTATCACAGAGAAATATAATTTGTTTGCCCACCACTTCTGGAGTCACACAAGGCTCCTGTAAATTGATCAGAATACTCGTGTGGTTGCCATGCAGGCTGCCCCAGGCTCCATCATTCACTGTCTGGCCCCTACTTTCTGGCCACCACAGTAAGAGATGACCTCATCCCTCTCTGAGAATGAGGGTAGTCCCTTTTCAAATGCCAAGGCTCTTCTTCCATGTTCTGACATGGCCCACAAGTTTTTAGACAGTTTCTAGGGGCATTCCTTCACCTGGTGCCCTGATTGCTTGCACTTGAAACACTTTGACTCGCTTCCAATACTCTTTGGATACCTTGGTTTCCCCTAGCACTGTGGGATTTGTCCTGAACCTTATCAAATAGAGCAAGCATGGCTTTAGCCTGCCTCTTTTCCTTACTCAACTCTTATTTGTCCTCTACTCCCTCATGGTTTTGAAGGACTGAATAAACTACATTGACCAATTGATTTATTTCATTTGTGGGCCCAGTTGAAGTTTCTGGAGCTTTTTCCTAATACCTGAAGCAGACTCAATAATGAAATATTGCTCGAGGATAACCTGACTTTCTCTAGACTTAGAATCTAAATTAGTATATTTACAAAGTGCCTCTTCAAGCAGGTGCTAAAAAGCAACTAGGTTCTTATCAAAGTCTTGACTAATAGGCCTGCGCTTACCATGGTCCATAGGTTTGGGCATTTCTCATTTCGTAAACACTAAGATAGACTTGATGTATAATTCTGGTTTAGCTTTTCCATCCCCTATGTTATAATCCAATTTGGGCCTCTTTTTGAGACCCAAATAATGCAGCAGTTGGCTGTAATCAGAGGGTGAAGTTCTGAGGATTTTACCATTAGCCTGCTTTGCAGCCCTTGTGATCTTTTTCTTTCTACTGCTGTGCAAGAAAAAAACCAGGATAAACTGGATATTTCACCAAGTCAGATCAAAAGCCATTGTTAGGATATGGAAACCTCAGCAAACTTCAGGATCTCAGAGAACCTCCCCAGTTTTTCTTTGCACTGCTGAATATCTGTAACTGAAAAGGGACTAGCTCAGAAGGCATTTAAACAGGGAGCCAGGTGGGATGGACTTGGCAAACACTAAAATAAGTTTTGTGGATGGATATTGTGGGAAACCTAACAGGTTCATCTCTGAGTCAGTCCCTGACCTATTAGCGAGGACCTGAGAGAGTATCCTGATGGTTCCTCAAGATTTCAGCCCCAGGGTTGTTAACTGACAAAACCGAATTCCTTGGAATTATATCACAGAACCTTCTACTGAGTTAGATCCCACATAGGAACCAATCACCTTTAACCAATTTCAGCTTTCATCAAAGCATCCCCTGATACTGATAAGCCCCCTGGGAACTGGAACTCTCTGTCACTGTGTGGGTACCACTTTTCCTTTTGGAACATTAGTGTCTCCCCTATGTCCATAGAAGTTCAGACACAGAGTCTAGGACTGGGATGCCTTATTGGCTGAATGCTTATTAGCCATTTCTAATACTACCTAATACCCTGTTTAGGGATGATAGCAATCACCTGGCTCAACAGAACCACAAAGCCCTGTCAGTTTCTGAAGATGTCACTTCCTGCAGCACCTTCTGCCTAAAATACAGGCACTTCACAGATGATGTCCTACTATCTGACAGTCTAAGAATAGGGAATAAGACAAGTCTCTAGAAAAAACTCATTGCATTAGATCACAAAGCACACATGTCAGGTGACCAACCCTCAAGATAAAAGTTAGGCACAATATAAACTCAGTCATCAAACAGTTTATACTTCCTTTAGACGGGTGCATAAATTTGAAGCCATAGTTATCACAATGAAAGCAAAATGTAGTAGAAGTGGGGGAGGGAACCTGACATTAGAAGGGTAACCAGAACTTAACCAAGAGAGAGAGAGGAAAAGTAACTTATGAAAAGCACTCACTCAGCATGAGCTGCAAGCAGCTTGGTACTCTGAACATGATCATTTAGGTCTATAAGGTGCAGGGCATGCTGCCAACTGTGCTCCACAAAGAAAAGCAACATTTTCGGATGGACCAGGTCCATGTTTCCAGATTCTCTGTTGTGAGAGGTTGTGGCAAAGCAGTGCACGCCCCAGCTGCCTGGTTCCATTCAACTCAGCTCAGGCCCATCCCCACAGAGGTGTGTGGCACAGCCTCTGAGATGGAAGTCCCATGTTGCAAGGACCAAAACCAAAATCCAACACCAACCAATCCACAAGGCTCCTCTTGCTGCCCCCAAAGGCAGAAGCCTTTTTCTCCACAATCTACCTTCTCCAAATTGCAATCTGGTCAGCTGTTTGTTCCAGGAATCTGTCCTGTGCACCTAGCAAAGGGGAAGAGGAAAAGAGTCTCCCAGAGTGAGCAGGGACTCACCTTCCTTTCCTGGCTGGTTTCTTCTGACTGCTGGCTGGTGGCTTCTTGGCTGCCAATGTCCATCAGTATCTCCCAGTGTCCACTAATCTCCTGAGGCCCATTGATCCTTCCTGGCTGGGTCACCAAAAATGTCACCATATCATGGGAAAGTGTAGTCCAGGCTCAGGTATAATATGAGCAAAGGATTGTAAGTGTTCACCTGATAGCAAGTAGCAAGCAGCTACATTATTGATGACCTTGGGAGGATGTTCTCAGGGCAAGTCCATGCCTCCAAAAGATATGGCACAGACAGAATAATGGTTCTGGGGTGACGAAAAAGTAAAAATACTGAACACAAGTCATAGCAAATGGAAAGAGCAACAGGAGCCCCCAATAAATCAGGTTTTGGGGATTTAAAAGATGTGTACCTCAGCCCAGCAGCCTCCTTTGAATCTCTCAGTGTGACTGACAGGAATGATTGACAGGGTGCTGAGTCATCTTAGAGGCTCTTATCCTGTGTGCTTGTCCCAGAATTCACTCTGTCCTTAATCATTTTTGTGAGATCTGATACATATGCATGAACCTGTAATGAAGTTTGATTAGGATGAAAATGACTAAAGATCAATTTAGGAGATTCATGTATGTATTGTCTCCTAGCACATTAGAGATCTCTTTGTTTTTGTTTTGTTTTGGATTTTTTTTTAATAGTACCAGGGATCAAACTCATGACCTCACACTTGCCAGGCAGGCGCTTAGGCCACTAAGCTAAATTCCTGGCCCTTCTCTTGAGTTTTTGTTATTTTATTTTCTATCTCTCTTAGGACAATGGAAGGAGGAATGGCCACTGGGTGCTATTTAGAATTAAATGAGTATCAAGGAATGACTCCCTCAGCCCCATTATTCATGACTGCACTTATACCATGATGGTGGATCTGCTAGCTGAAATGGCTACTTAGTGACTAACGGACAGGTAGCAGGGACAGCATGCACATGTTGGGCAAAGGGATAAATCACAGGCCAGGTGGCTACTCAGAATGATGCATAATTGAAAACTTATGAATTAGGGCGGGATATGTACCTCAATAGAGAGCACTTGCCTAACATGTACTAAGTCCTGAGTTTAACCTTCAGCAAAACAAAAAATGTAAAAATGAAACTTACAAATTGATTATTCCTGCAATTTTTCATTTCTTTTGTACCATGATTTACTGCTAACAACAGAAGGAGAAACTGAGGATAAAGGTGCAACTGCTATACTATTTTATTTTTGGAAGAAATCATAGATATAAACCTTTGTGACCATGGATGAGATGATGGTTTCTTACATAAGACATCAAAAACACCAAAGAAGGGCCAGGGGTTTAGCTCAGAGGCCTAAGTACCTGCCAGGCAAGTGCAAGGTTGTAAGTTCAATTCCTGGTACCAAAAAACAAACAAACAAACAAAAAAAAACACCAAAGAAAAAAGTGGATAAATTGGTGACAAGTTTGTGGTAGTTGATTACAGTGACTATAGGAATTGGGTCCCCATAAAAAACAACATGGACAGGCATTACCATCTATAGGCCTGACAAGCCAGAGGGAAGAAGCAATGTTAGCAGAGCTTCTGGGGGAGTGGGATAAAGTGTGGAGAAGGGGCCACCAAGGAGGAGCTGCATTGCTAAGGAAATCAGCCATGCCAGGATCACAGTACTAAGCAAAGAGGAAGTGCAGGTAGAATTACCCCATCTTACTCTCCCAGGCTCTCTTCCCCGTTGTACCTCCATAGGCTGAGGCCGATATGACCTCAGAGGACAAAAAAAAAAAAAATCTGTGAGATACAGTCCATAGATCAGTGCTTTAGCTGAACAGGGCCAGGAAAAGGTTCAGATGAATCTGAGTTCAGGTAGAGACAGAGGGTTGAAGAACACAAGCCTTATGTGTATCAGAGTCTCTTTAACTAGGTGTAGTAGAAATGCTGCTAGAGTGAATTGCCAAAATATTTACAATTTTTCTTGTGAAACTAAAAGTAAACAGCCAGGATCACCACATCGGCTTAGCTGCCTAAACACAGAAATTGTACCTATCACTACTACCCACAGTCTAGTGGCCAGATCCAGTTACATAGCCTCACTTATGCACAAGGAAGCCTGTAAAACCTCCTCTTTCTGTCCTTTCCCCCATATCCTTATTGGTAGAACCCATTTCTAACTATAGAGGGGAAAAAAGTTGCCTCCTTACCCAGGTTTCCTTGTGCCTATGGCATGGAGTGTGGCCCAGTCTTGACTAAGGGGCATAACTGAGCTAGGAGCTAAGGGTATAAGTGAGCTAGGAGCTAAGATTCTGTTAGACACTAATTCTGTTAGCCCCAAAATGGAGTTAGGAGGACCAAAATGGAATCTGTTAAGTCATTGCCTTGCAGAGATTTTACAACAGCATCTGCTGGTGCTCTTTGGCTACCTGGGACCACCATAGAACATGATTAGGCAGGCCACTGAGTCAAGGGCACATGGGCCCTGCATGGACACTGCATAAACACTGACTAGATTAAGCCCTAAAAAAACGTGGTCTCCTAAAGGGTAGAAATTGTATTGCTTATATAACTTCCCAAACTCCCTTCTAAATCCCTTTAAAACCCCTAGACAAAGAGCCCTTGTGGACACACTACTCAGTACTCCCTCCTGGCTAGTGGGAGCTTTACTTCCTTGTTTTTCACTTTCTTGCCTTTATATCTTTTAAGTAAATTTGCTTGGGCCCTACAGCTTCTACTTGAGGTTGCATTCTACATCACTGTGGAACACGATGCTGGTGATTGGGAAAGGGGGGATTAAAGGTCTATTGAGGGTCTGCTCAGAAACATTTTACACTAAGAGGCCTTTAGTCAAATATCACGTCCACATATGTTACTCAAAATGTGACAGTTGTGATGGTGTAAGGACAGACTAACAAATTAACATCCTAAAACAACAAAAACTCATGTCCTTGATGACATCATCCAAGCTGCTGAGCCAAAGCTGCAACTGGTTTTCCTCTGGACATTTTGTTATGGGAGATATTAGATGTCCTAATTGTTTGAACCACTTTTCATTAGGTGTTCTGTTATTTTTAGACAAAATCATGCCAGGGATTTTGCCAATTTGCTTTAGATTTTCTAGTACCAAAAAATAATCTTGACATGGACAGTTTAATGGTTTCAGAAAATAAGGATGCTACCCCAAACGGGAAAGACTGAGTAGTCCAGGTGGCCACACACATAAAATCAGGAGCCAGAAGCGTTTCAAGATAATGAAGCAGAGCGAGCTGAGTGGGCAAGCTCCATCTCTTTCTTCTGGAAGGTGAGGCCTCTGGGTTACCCTCTGGTTAAAATGAGATGACGATGAGGAATTACAAAGACTACCTGGTAACCAGGACTTAATGTTGGCCAGGCATAGAGGAGACATGTAGGAGAGTTTGAGATTCAAAGGAATGTGTCTCTTGCTATCAAAAATCCCTGCTAAGCTAAGCTGTTAACAGCTCTCTTGAAAAATCAAATGTGTTGGGCCGGGAATTTAGCTTAGTGGCATAAGCACCTGCCTGGCAAGCACAAGGTCATGTGTTCAATCCCTGGTACCACAAAAAAAGGAAAAATCAAATGTGAAAACCTGCAAAAATTTTAAGTGGGAAATAAAGTTTTTAACACTGCTGACAAAATTGCCTCTAGGAAAGACAGCAGACTACAGCTTTCAGATCAGGTAAGGTCTGATGTAATGTCGACTGCTACACAGTAGCCATGCACAGTCCATCCAGGCCTGAGTTAGAGTATCATCTGTGTCTATTGAGGCAAGTGTCATGAACATGTTACATGGTATACAGTTTCAGTGTGTCTCTCCAGGAGAACTCAGAACTCCCGCTGGTAATGTTGGAAGCGATTAAAAACATGGCTTCTATTAGTAATTTCATAAGTCCATGATGAAAATCTTCCCAGCTTCCAAGTTCTTATTAATGAGTGGTTTTGGAGTGACCCAGTGTGCTAAGTGATCTGTGGTATTAAAGATAACATACAAGGTAGCTGTTCTTATGGAGCTTCCAGTTTGGGAAGGGAGTAAGATATTCAACAAAAGAAAACAAAGGCCAGGAGCCAGTTCCTGCTGTGCTATGTTCTGGGAAAAGAAGGATGAGGTGCGAGGCAAGAATCTGAACCTAGATGGCAAACTCAAGGTCACTATGCTGAGACAGAGGAAGGATAGGGTGCAAGTCAGGGTAGGAGACAGGTGGAGGGAGAGCTGCAAGTAAGGACACCATATAATCAACACACGTGATGCAATCCCAATCAAAATACCAATAGCATACCTCAGAATTAGAGAAAACAACCCTGACATTCATATGGAACCAGAAGAGATCTACAATAGCAAAAGCAATTCTGGGCAACAAAGGCAAGGCAAGGCAAGGCATCACAATTCCTGACTTGAAATTATACTACAAATCTACAGTGATAAAAACGGCATGGTACTAGCAAAACAACAGACTTGAGGATCAGTGAAACAGAATCAAAGATGAAGAAATAATTCCAAGCACATTCAGCTAATTTATGTTTGACAAAAGGGCCCAAACACTTTCACTGGAAGAAAGATAGCTTCTTTAATAAACGATCCTGGAAAACTGGCTTTCCACATGCTGATGATTCAAGCTACACCCATATCTCTCACCATGCGCTAAAGTAAAATAAAAATGGATCAAAAATCTAAATACTAAAACATAAACAATCTGCTGGAAGACAGACTAGATAAAACACTCAAAGACATAGGTGTAGACCAAGACTTTATGAACAAAACCCCAATTGCACAGAAAACATTACAAAGAATCAACAACTGGGATCTCATCTTATAATAAGCTTTTGTACAGCAAAAGAAACTACCAACAGAGTGAAGAGACAACCACAGAATGGGAAAAGTTTTTACTGGCCATTCCTCAAAGGACTAATACCTAGGATACATAAATAACTCAAAAAATTATGCCTCCAAAATTTAAAGACCCAATCAAAAAATGGGTATCTGAAATAAACAGACACTTCTCAGATGAAGTACAAACAGCAAGTAAATATGTGAAAAAATATTCAACATCACTGGCCATTGTGAAATGCAAATTAAAACAAAAGTGAGATTTCATCTCAGGAAAAATAGCTATCATAGAGAAATCAACCAATAATAAATGTTGGTGAGGCTGTGGGAAAAAGGAACTTTTCTCACACTGTTTGTTGGTCGAAGTGTAAATTAGTACTGCCAATAAGGGAAGCAACATCCAAAAAACTAAAACTAGAGGTTCCATTTGATCTGGATATTCCCTTTCTAGGTAGCTTCCCAAAAGAGTTAAAAGCATCATGTCTCAGTGAAATACATACACCCATAGTTATAGCAGCACAGCTTATATAGCTAAATCTTAGAAACAGCCCATGTGTCCATTGACAGATGAACAGATAAAGAAAATGTGGTTTTTATATACAATGGAGTGCTATTCTCTCATGAAGAAGGATAAGGATAACCTTGAGACCTTTCTAGGTAAATGGATGTAGCTTGAGACCATACATGAAATGAAATAAATCACACACACGTATTTAAATATCACTTTGTTTCTGTTGTGTGTGAAACCCAAAGGGTAAGTAAAGAGCAAAACCGAGGATAGATATTGGGAAGTAAAAAGAACATTTTCAAACAGGAATGGGAACAAGGGAAGAAGGGGAAAGGAAAGGAAAAGGGATTTAAAAAAAAAAGAATGAAAGGGAAAAAATTGCAACAAAGCTTTTGTGAATGGGGCAAGGATGGAAGGTTGAAGGGAGGGGAGGGGAATGAATAAAAAAGAATTAAGACACATTGTGCATAGGTACCAGTCCCCCATGAGGAATGTGATCATTGTGCACGGCAAACATGTACTAATAAGAAAAAAAAGATAAAAATAAGTAAAAGACTATGAAATAAATTGGCCCTCTGGAGTTTGGTTAGGAGGTGCTTTGGGAAAAGGAAAGGAAGCCAAATCAGGCAGGGGAAGTTGAGCTGCACCCTGAAGTCTCTCATCAGAGCCGGCAAATCCCTCCCCCTCCCCCTCCCCCTCCCCGCCCCATCCCCACTCTCGTCCCAGCCCCACCCCTGCACTTGCTGGCAGCATTTCAAGCAGCTGAGCTTTAGGTTCTTCCCCACCACAACATGCTCAAGCCTACCCGGTAACCACAGGGAATTACCTGTGCCTCACCTGCACGCTGATCCTCAAATTTGAAAATCAGCAAGGAATGTTTTTACTGGGTTCCTGTGAATATTCTTTAATGATGACTGAGTACATTTTTTGGTTAGGATTTTCTTCCACAGTTTTTGGGTTTTGTTTATTTGTTTGTTGGGGGTTTCATGCTTGTGGTCATGCAGTCCTTTTTCCTCAGCTTCCCAGAGTCCTGGGATTACCAGCACATACCATCATGCCCAGCATAACCTTACCTTGGCTTTGCACTTTCTTCAGAGATACAAAAAAGGCTGTTTTAAGAGTTTGAAAAATGTCTTTATTCTACGCCACTGCTTGGTAGATGATTTTACTTCACATAGAATTTTGAGTTGAAAGCAACCAGCTTGCCTCCCTGTAAGCAGCCGTGGCTGCCCCAGAGGGAGAACCAGCTAGTGTCTCCCGACATCCAGGCCATGTTGGAATTTAGGGTGCCGGGAAACCAAGCAACCAACCCACCTCCCTGGTAAGCAGCCATGAGCCTACCAGCGTGCAGGCTGAGAATCAAACACCCCATCCTCACCCCCATTAGCAAATGGGAGCCAGAGGTCTGAGCATCTCTTGGGAGATTGATCATATGCAATATAGCAAATAGGGGGGGTTCCCTTCTATCATCTCTTTGAAGGCAAATACTGTTATCACTGTTTTTGCTTTGTTCTGATTAATTGTATCGCTCTGTTCAATATTCTGTTGTGATAAGTTCTATAATGTTCTGTATTTGGTTTGACTTTGCTATACTTGATTGAAAGAACAACTATTGTGAAGATAATGAGATGTACTATGGTACCTATTACTGTTATCCCGGTAACCTGTTGTGACGTTCTGTACCAATTTCACTGCACAGTCTCAATTGGCTGTGTTATGTCTTGTTCTGCTGTATTTCACTACAAAAAAGATCAGTAAGGTATTGAGCAAGCTGAAACATAATATAACTAAACAGATAATGGACTTAAAAAGCAAAAGGAGGAAAAGAAAGTGCTCTAAAGGATATAACTGCATGTATCCTACACTGCATGTGTAGGATTGATAACCATATTACTAAGCTTTTGTTGGATCATTGAACAGAACTGTTTGCAGCCTCACTGTTTGAATGTCCACTTTGTATGCTTTAATTTTGTAACTTGAACAACTATATCTAAGAAGACAATATGTAATTTATCAACTAGTGATTTCTTACTGTTTATTTTTTGAAATTCTATATTATTTCTACCCTTTTTTCTGTTTTTTCTCTTTACATAAAAAAATTAAAAAGAATTTTGAGTTAAAAATAAATTTTCATCAGAATTTTTTTTTGTTTTCTCTCTTTTTTTTTTTGAGACAATTTTGCTATTTAGTTCTGTCTATTCTTGAACTCATTATGTAGTTTAGGCTGACCTCAAATTTATGGCAGTTCTCTTGCCTCAGCCTCCTAAATTCTGGAATTACAGGCATGTATCACTACCCCCAGCCTCACAGCAAAAATTTAAAGGCATTGTTCCATTGTCTGTTTGAAATGGCTACTGATTCAATGTTCACTTAAAAAATATTCCAGGTAAATTTTAAGGACTGGAGATACAATAATGAATAAGACAAACATTTCTACTCTCTTGAGGAAGACAGGTGAGAAACAAGAGGAAAAAGCCAAGAAAATAAAGCCAGGTGTGGTAGCTCATGCCTGTAATCCCAGCACTTGGGAGGCTGAGGCAGGAGGATCGTTGCGAGTTCGAGACCAGCCTAGGCTACAAAGTGAGCTCAAGGCCAGCCTGAACTGCATGGAGAGACCCTGTCTCAAAAAGACAAAAAAAAAAAAAAAAAGCCAAGAAATAAGACTTGGCAACCATAAGTGCTATGTAGAATTTGAACAAGGCCAAGGGTACAGCTGCTGCCTGAAAGGTGCTATTTTTTGTTTCTTTTCTTTACTTTTTTTTTTTTTTTTTTGTACTGGGGATCGAATTCACCACCTAAGGCTTGCCAGGCAAGCGCTTATGCCACTGAGCTAAATCCCCAGCCCGAGGTGCTATTTTCAATGTGACAGGTGGTAACACCCTTACTGAGGAGGTG
>PVLA01008374.1:0-17440 GCA_004027455.1 Hydrochoerus hydrochaeris
CATTTCATTAGGTCTGCCCTCATCACCTGCCCACCAACCACCTCTCTCTGTGCAGGTTCCAGAAGACATTGCAGACCCCAGGGCAAAGTCCCAAAATCTTACCTCAAGCATAGCTGAGTAGGGTTGAGCATTTTCATTTTTTTCTTGTAAGGTAAAATTTTATGCACAGTGGAATGCACAGTGAGTTTTGAGAAGCACCTACGTCTCTAGGGGCTACACCAGATCAAGGCTCACCATCATTCTGCAAAGCTCTTCAGGCTCCCACCACCCTTGGAGGCAGCCAGGGTCCACATTTTTTCTGCTGTAGTTCTGCTGTAGAACTTCAGACTGACACAGCATTTTTCATTCAGCCTGTTTTCTGGAAGCACATCTGCAGAGGATAAGAACTCTTAACTCAATAATAAAAAGACAACCAAATCTAAAAAGGTGAGAGGACCCAACGAATCATTTCAAAAGAGAAGAGATACAGACAATAAGCAGATGAAAATAATCAGTATCATTAGTCACCAGGGAAATGGCAATTAAATCAGAACAAGGGGTGAGGATGTGTGTGAGGTCCAGATTCCAGCCTCAGCACTGTGTATGTACACGGACACACATGCATGTGCAAACCGTGATGGTGGGAATACAAACCTAAGAGCCACTAGGGGAGGTCTGGTGGCTTCCTATAAGCTGAGTATGTATAATCCAGTAATGCCACAGGACAGCTACACAACCACATGCAAACACGTGTACACAAGACTCCACAAGAACGTCCACACAGATACCCTCAGGAGCAGATACGCGTGGTCACATAGTATGTGCCAGCACTGTCACACTACAGATGTGCTTCCTCTGGAGTGAGCTCCTTTGTCAGATATGTTTTATGACTACTTTTTCCTGGTCTTGCTTGTTTTCTTAATTTTCCTGTGTTTTAAGTAGATACTTTTTATTGTGATGTAGTCTGATTTGTCTTTTTCTTTTAATGATTTTTGCTTCCTGTGTCCTGTCTAGGAAACCATTGCCTACTCTCAAATCATGGAGCTATTTTCTTTCGCATTCTTTGAAAGCTTTGTGGTTATAACTGTATATAAAAGCTCTTTCATGTTTAGGCCAGTGGTACATCTCAAATTAGTTTGTATGTGTGTGTTATAAGGTATAAATCAAGGGTAGTTTCCCTACAAATTCCTATTCCATCACTGTGTTGAAAAGATCTGCTTCCCTTGTGAAGATTGTTTTTGTGCTTAAAAGCAGTCCTGTAGGTGAATTTGCTTTTGCATTCTTTTGTTCTCATCCCTTGCTCTATTTGTTAGTCTTCAACTTTGTTCTTTTTTGAGGTAATCTTAGGTATCCTAGGTCTTTTGCACCTCCTTCTGCTCCAGAGCTGGCAGATGCTTCCCCGGGGAGCTCCCTCCCTTTCCTCCAGATGACCACACCCTGCATCGGCACCCATTCCTTCGGTGTCTGTCCTCACCGTGGATCTATTAGCTCCTAAACTGGAAACCATGACTTGCTTTGATAGTACCTGTCCTTGCAGCCCCTCTGTAGGCACCAGCTCCTCCTCAGAGTGCCCTCTGCTGTCTCCTCCCTGCGTTGTCCTGACCTCCTCGCCTTTTCTTGATGGTTCAGCCCTGGACTCAGAGTATGCAGTGCGGAGGCCTCTCATCTGTCAGCATTCTGCCTGTGTCTACAAATGGCTGTAAAAATCCATGAATATTGATTTTGGGGTTACAAATAAACTTCAGCAAAGATGACAGATTCACAATTACAGAATCTGAATAAAGAAGATCAACATATTTGGAAATAAGATCTTTTCACCACTGGTTTAATTTAGGAGATCCGTGAATTTAAATTTAATTTAGGAGATCCGTGAATTTAAAAAAAATTTACTGTTAATAATAAGCATTCGGTTTTGTAAGCACCAGGTTTTCCCAGTCTTAGAATTAAAAAGCTATGAATCCAGCAACTTCCTACTTCACCATTGAGAAAATGCCAGGCCTGAAGGCTAATTACTGCAGAGTCTAATTTTTAAATTGGTTTTTCCCAGGTGCTCCTCTGGGTCACCATTGCACTCCCAGGACACAGAGAGGCACCTTGTACTGTCACCTTCCCAGTGCAGGTATCCAAGTGAAAGCAGTTGAAATTCAGCCAAAGCAGTTCTGCTCCTTAGATGCAGCATCTGGGGATAAATAGGGGTTCACCACCAAAACCACATGTCACAAGAGTGGCCTGTGTTTAAGTAACATTGCAGTTTAAGAGATTGGTCTCCGAAGTAGTGTTTGGTGTGTTTGTGGAACATCCGGAATCCACCCACCAAGTCTGCTCTCCAGCACCAGTGTATGCGAAGCTGCCCCTCCCTGCTGAGCAGTGTTAGATGAGGGCACAGCCAGGCATGGCTCTGTCCCAGCAGGGGCCCTGCGCATAGATCAGTGGTGGCAAATCCATGGCACGCATGTCACGGTGGGCTTTTTATATCATTGAAAACTCTAAAAGGTTCACCATCAGTGGAACTGGGTGCTCCACGGGAGCTGGTGACTGGCAGGGGTGAGGGCATGAGATGCAGCTCAGCCAACACTTGGGGAATAACAGAGATAAAGCAGGCTCACCAAGAGGGCAGCTCACGGAGGTGGCCAGCAGTGATGAAGAAGGGCCGGTCTCTTAGCCCTGCAGTGGCCCAGAGATGGGGACCAGCTCCCAACTCTCCTGATACCCTGCCTCCCCTCAGGCTTCTTGTCACAACCAGTGTCCTCATGAATTTCCAGGGGAAGGGGCATCAGAGAACCTATGTGTCTGGTTCTTAGTGAGGTTCTTCGAGCCACGCGTACTTGACATTCTAGCCCTAGGACCATTTCTTCAGCTCCTGCCTTGTCAGGGCCATGCCCCAATTCCTCCACCCCTTCATGGGGAGGCAGCACCTGCTCCCGATGCCATCAGACACCCCAGCCACTTTCTAAACCATTTGCTTTTGATCCTTGAAATAAAAGTTTGTGCACTGCTGTAGGAAAGAAGGGAACACGATATTTTCTGTAAATAGATAAAAGTAACTGAATAAACTGAAAAGCTTAGATTGTGCTTTATTTTCTACCTCTTCCATTCTGAATAATAGCTTTGCTTTTTTTTTTTTTTTTTTTTGACAAGGTCTCACTATCTGGTTCAGGATAGAGTTGAACTCACTATATAGCCCAGTCTGGTCTCAAACTCACACAGATCCTGCTGCCTCAGCCTCCCAAGTGCTAAAACCCGGCCTTTTTTTTTTTTTTTTTTTTTAACAAATATGTGCTGTGGCATTTAGGGTATGTCTGACTCTTCAGTTCACATCATTATGTTACCAGTACCTAGGCTGGTGTTCAGCTGTTTGCTTGTCAAATCCATGAATAGATCGCTACCTTGTACTTGCTTAGAAATACTCCTCCATTTACAGTGAGGTTGTATCTCAACAGACCCATCCTGGCTTGAAAATACAAAAAATGGAATCACACTTACCATATGTGACCAGAATGCCACCCACAGCAGCACAGCCCTATGGGGTACAACCAAAGTCTGTAGGGTGCACATTCTTTTCCTGTTGGTCCTGGGGGGTGGCTGGGTCATGTCACCAGCCCAGGAAAAGATGCAAACTCAGAATCAGAAGTACAGTTTCTACCAATGTTGTCACTTTAGTACCGTCATACAGTTTAAAAATCGTAAGGTAAAACATCATAATTGTAAAACCTTCTGCAATTCATGTCTTAATAAAATAGGCCCTTGTATCTTGTTTTGTCACTTCATCTACTAGTTTGGTTTTCTGAACTAGCAAATGTGTTTTTAAGTTCTCTGATCTAAATCCAGCAACAGAGCTTATTAAAGGAATCCTTTTAAGTAATTCTGTGATTTGTCTTCACATAGAGCCATGATCTATATCCATAGTGGCAGCATTCCTGGGACTCCAGAAAATAGGAATTTCCACTCCCTTGGGCTGTCCTGGCACGCCAGGGGCCCGGTAGTCTCTGCCTTAAGTGTTACTTAAGAGTACCTGTGTGTCGGGTGGATTTTGCCTGTTGGCTGGAAGATGCATGTATCCACATGTGTTTCTGGTTTTTGGTTTCAGCTGACACCGAAGATGTGTGCATTGTAGAAAGATTGTTCTCCAGCAGCTTAGTGGCCATCGTCAGCCTCAAAGCTCCCAGGAAGCTGAAAGTTTGCCACTTTAAGAAGGGGACTGAGATCTGTAACTACAGCTACTCCAACACGATTCTGGCCGTGAAACTGAACAGGCAGGTGAGCGAGGCTCTGGTGTGGATCTTAGTGTACATTGCTCCCTGTCACCCTGTGTTTCCAGCCTGGCATAGTTGTCTCCTCCATTGTCTCCAGGATGGAGTAGAGGGATGCACCCTGCAGCTCCCACCAGCCAGCCATCCCCCTGTTGGGCACACCTTGGCCAGAAGCTGACTGCTCTGCTCTCTCCTCAGCAGCTTTGTCCCAACTGTCACATTCAGGACACTGCCTTGCCCTGCCAAGGCTGTTTCACCCATTCTTTAAAGACACAAGTCTTATACAAGTCTTCTGTCTTTCCATTTGCTCATCCATGGGCTGGGGATTTAGTTCAGCGGCACAAACTCCTTCTTGGCAAGCGTGAGGTCATGAGTTCAATCCCAGGTACAAAAAAAACCATTTACTTATCTAGAGATGTCCAGTTGTTTACATATCTTTTGCTTTTATAAATGTTACTCTTTAAAAAGGTATCAGACCCTTTCTTCCGTCCATTAAGTTGTCAGTTTGACTTGTATATTCCCCGAAACCCCAGCAGGAGTTGGTGAGTAGCTCTTGGGTTTGTAACGGGAGCCTCCCCTGGCTCAGGTTAGCACACAGTCCAGCTCTGCCTGTGAGCTCCACCTTGTCTCCCAGGTCCGGCAACACCGCACACCCTGAAGGAAGAGCTGACTTGGCCCCAGGGACAGAGTGCGCTACAGCTGGAGCTGGCTTCTGGTTGGAACTGAATGAAGGCAGCCCTCTCACTAAGATAAACCTCCTTAGCACCGTTTTTTTCTGTTAAGTGACAAAATCAGTTAAACTGGGAAATCATAGCATACAATAGCTGGAAGGTTTTAAAATGTTAAGATACATAAATGTTCCTTCCTGTGCCAACAAAGAACTGTGTGCGTGCCACGTTCTCTTTCTTGTCCAAATCATTCCCTCAGTGGATCCTCTTAAGTCTACCTGCATTTTCTGTAAAATGGGCAAGAACTTGCAGCAAGATAAGCTTCATTCAGAATAAAATTTTTTACTTTTTAAAAATTCCCAAGTTTTTATTTTTACTTTACCCATGCCTTATTCAGTATCAGTTTTTATATTTTTGTGGATTTTTAAAAATATTTTTTAAATGTTTGTTTGTCTGTTTTGGAGACAAGAGTTTTGTTATGTAGTTTAGGCTGGCTTCAAACTTACAGTGATCCTGCCTCCGCTTCCTGAGTGCTGGAATTACAAGCATGTGCCCTCACACCTAAATTAATACCAGTTTTTAGGAGTTTTGTTTGTTTGTTTGTTTCTTTTTTGTTTTTTGAGACAGGGTCTTGCTATATAGTTCAGGCTGGCCTTAAACTTAATATGTAGCTCAGGCTGGCCTCAAAACTTGTGGCAGTCCTCTTGCCTCAGCCTTCCAAGTGCTGGGATCACAGGTGTGCACGCACCACCACGCTCAGCCTGGTATCAGTTCTTAAAAGCAACTTGCTTTTATCAGATCTTTCCAAAGCCCACTTTCCATGTAGTTTAGCATGATAGCAAGTTAAATTGGTTAGAATTCCAGTACTCCTGTGCCTGCCTCTCGGAGTAGGAAGCCTTCTGCATCTCAAACCTTGAACATCTACCCTGTGTGGATGGATGAGTGAGGAATGGAGAGCATCTTAACCAGGACTTGGTTGATAGAGAACCAGGGACATATGCCATAGCGAGTGTTTCTTCATGGTAGGTTTTCTGTGTTTTTTCTAGAGGCTCATTGTGTGCCTGGAAGAGTCTCTCTACATACACAACATTCGGGACATGAAGGTACTGCACACCATCAGGGAGACCCCCCCCAACCCTGCAGGTAAATTTGTTTGTGAGAATCTTTCTGATTCTGCCTTGTAAGATCAGCTTTAGGATGCTGGGTGCGATACCACATACCTGTAATCCCAGTGGTCTGGGAGGCTAAGGCAGGAGGACTGCAGTTTTTGGCCAGCCTGGACAACTTAATGACTTAGCAAGACAGGGACCTCTTCGCTGAGTACTTGGCTATAATTCTAACTATAGGTGAGAGATTTCTTGTTTCTTTATATAGGTTCCATGGATGAGACAGATTTTTAAAGTTGTGGTTTTAAACCAGTCAGCTTTCTACTAAAGCTGATCAGTGGCCAGTATAAGGTCATTGGTTTGCTCGGCTTTCCGTACTTAACTGTTACTGGCTTTTGCAGTTACTGAGCATTTCAAAGCAAAGACCTTTTTATAGTGTTCACGTCACCTAAGTTGGGTTGGGGATACCAAATTTTTAAAAATGCTGTTAGCTTATTAAAATGGTATTTTATTTGTACATTTTTAAAAAATAAATGCTAAATTACAACCAAGAAAGGCATGCTCTCAGACTTGACTTGAACCTGCTGTCCACATGTTATTACAGGCTTGTGTGCCCTCTCAATAAACAATGACAACTGCTACTTGGCGTACCCAGGGAGTGCCACCATCGGAGAGGTGCAGGTCTTTGACACCATTAACTTGGTGAGGTCTCTTTTTGTATTTGGTTAACTGTTTAACACATTAACAGTGGGGCCATAATTCATATTCATATTCTCACTGCTGGGCAGATATGTTACGTTCCCGCCAGCTTACAGGTAGTAAGGTGGTACACGTGTGACTGTTTCATCTTATTAGCAAGAAGATGGATAAAAGTGATTAGACCCATGTGTAGCACCAGTGACACCAGTGCCCCGATGGGACAATCATGCATGTACACCAGCTGTGTACAAACCACTGAGAATGTGTTAAACTTTGTCTTCTCCTGCAAATGCGGCCTTGGATCTTTGGAATCTTTAGCCCAACTGCACAGTTATCACTGCTCCTCTCAGTGGTGGAGCAGGTCTGGTTAAAGCTGCCTCTGTGGGTCCTGGAGTGCTGAGTTTCTGCAGTGGGGGTGTCTCAGGGAGTGTAGAGACCTTGATGGAGAAAGTGCTGTGTGTCCTAGAGTCTGAGCACCACTTGCATAGTCCCAACCCAGTCAGTCAGGTGGACTTGATGTTTTATTGACCAAATGGTGACTCATTGGTGGCATTTCTGTCTGCTGACCAGACGGTAGCACAGGACACAGGCTTTCATGAATGGCAGCCATGTTTTGTTGGTTTACCATTTCAGAGAGCTGCAAACATGATCCCAGCCCATGACAGTCCTTTAGCGGCGCTGGCTTTTGATGCAAGTGGAACCAGACTTGCCACTGCTTCTGAGAAGGTAGGTGCTGTGGCCCAGGAAGAAATGGGTCGAAGGCCTCAGTTCCAGCTCTGTGCGCATAGGTTTTTGGAATGTTGCCTTGCAGAGAAGCCATGCAGCCACGCTGGGCAGCTGCCATGGAATGAGGGAAATGTGTACGTGTCCCAGCCACAAACTATCTTCTAAGGAGGAAGGGCTTGGGCTAATATTTGAGTCTGTGGTCACCAGCACTTTGTCCCGAGCACAGAACAGCTAAGCACAGGCTGCGGGGCAGGACCCAGCTGCTTACCTCAGGGCAGCCTGGGGAAGGGGACCAGGCACTGGTCTCACTTCCTCCCACCAGGCCCTGCCTCTTAAACTCCTACACTCAGCAGCAGCACTGCCCACATTCAGCTCATGGCCATAGGGATAACTGTCCTGACCATGACCGTGTCATTGTCATGGAAAACGCAGAAAGGCACAGAGCAGATGCAACTGCATTTGTGGCCAAGCCACTGTCCTTATTGTGTCTTCAAACTGTGATGTTCACATCCTATGGGAGAGAATCTAAAAAATAAGGAAGAGTATAAAAAGAGAGAGTCCAGTAGGAAATTCTGGATTGGGCCAGGGGTTTAGCTCAATGGCTTAAGTTCCTGCCTGGCAAGTGCGAGGTTGTAAATTCAATCTCCGGTACCAAAAAAAAAAAAGAATTTCTGGGTTTAGATGCTGTGGCCTAGCCAGATGTGGTGGCACAAGCCTGTAATCCCAGCACTTTAGGAGGCTGAGGTAGGACAATCTCAAATTCAAGCCTGTCCTAGACAGTTGAGTGATTGATTGAAACCATGTTCCAAAATAAAAAGGGCCAAGGCTGTAGGTTCATGCAGTGGCTCTAGGTTCAATTTCTAGTACTGAAGATGGGGTAGAGTGATCTTTTTGGCTTTTTTTGAGGGGTGTGGGAAGGTTTGGTTTTTGTTCTTCAAGCTAAGGACCAACAATAAAGGCACACAGGCTAGTTAATATTATTGAGTGGTTTTATAAGAACTTGCATTATTTAGTCACCATATATATATTACTAAGAACACATACACAGCCATGTCAGCAGACCTGAAAAGGAGTTTCCTAGAAAGGCTCATAGACCCCAACATTTATGCCGGCCCCAGCTGTCTCACTGTAGAGAGGGTAGAGCAGTGGCTCTCCTCACATGCACTCAGGGCTTAAGGTTGCTTTGCTGTCACGGTCTGTGTTTTAAGTGCATTCTGAGCACTGCATACAGCCATCTCCTCCCAGAAGCCCACATTAGTGCTGTGGGAAGTCTGTGTCCCCTGGAAGCCTCTTGTCTTCCATAACAAGCTCCATGGCCATCTGTTTGCCTCTGTTCTGGAGTAGTAGGCCCAAGTGTATAAGCAGAGTCCTGTGTGCTCACAAGCCAGTGGTGGCACCCATTGGAACCTCCTCGTGGTAACACCTCTCACCTCTGTCCCTATGCTGTGCATCCCGAATCCTAACTCAAGAACCACCATTCAGGCCGTGCTTCATTTTATCAGCATGGGTGACACCAAGCATCCGTAGTTGCTCCAGGGGTTTGAAAAACAGATGTGATTAAGAAATTGCTATTTTCTGAGAGAGGGATGATCACAGATTTGGCTGTGGACCTCTTTTCTTTGCTTTTTACAGTAGGTTATTTCTACAGTGTCCTTGCCAGCCTGGAACTCTCAGGCTTTCTGCCCCAACCCCGCTGAGTTCTGGGACTGCAGGCATGCACCATCCACCAGGCTCCACACGGCCTTCTTTAAACACTTCCATGCACAGAACAGAGCAGCATGCTGCCAGATGTCAGCGTGACTCTAGCAGGCTCTCTTGGTCTTCCAGGCCTAGACCACCACCTCATCCTCCATGCTCTTCCTGCTTTCTCTCCAAAGCTCTGTCCTGCTCTTCTGTCTCTTAGAGATGGTGTTTGTTTTCTTGTCCTCATTCTTTTCTGAGCACCAGTCCTCTCTGCAATTGCCGGCTGCACTTGGATTTTCATTTGCTGCTTGGATTTTCATTTTCTTCTCCATGAAGTTCTAAAACATCCTCCCCTCCTGAGTCTGTGCTCCCCTCAGACCCACTTCCCAGGGACTTTTTACATTCCTTATGCCACTTGATCACAGCATAGCATTCTCTCATTTCATGCCAAGGGCTCGGAGCAGCTGCCTGGGCTCATCCCATTGCACACTGTCAGGTTTGGACTCCAAGCCTCCAATTGTGCTAGTAACCAGGTATATCCTGCCCGTGGCCCACAGATCATACTCCTGGTACTTAGCTAAATCCTGCAGGGACTGGGCAACAAGGGCGCTTGGCAGGGAAGGGCCAGAGCAGTACAAACTCCTCCTGTGCCCTGGAGCACAGTGGTCCCCTGAAGCTCTTGTGCCCCTGGGTGAGTGAAACACAGCTGCCTATCAATTATATTTCAGCCTGCCTGCACTTGTGTGCCTGGGAATTATCTGTTCTTATTACACAGATATGTAGGTTTTCTTACTAAACCTGGGCTTGGGTTATTTCAAGGTAATTTAGTAAGTTAAAATGTTTTACAAAGGACACACTATTACTTGTGTACATTAACTATATTATGTGTTTCACATGTAGTGCAAGACAGTTCCTCTTCATTCAGTACAGCCCAGGCAAGCCCAAGGTTGGGCACGTCCCCTCACCTGGCTCCTCTGGGAGTGTGAAATCATTACCCCTTAATCAAAATTTTGCTGTTATGTTTCTTCTTAGCTCTTACTCCTTAAAGCACTTGGGATTTCAAAGCCACTAAAAGTAGAATAATTTTTTCCAAGCTAAAGAACAACCACTTCATTGCATTTAAACAAAATCCTGTCTGTGGGATGATATCACTGGGCTTTCTCAGGCCTACCGTGTTCTGGGGCCAGGCCACCAAGGCATGTAACTTAATCCCACTCTCAAGGAACTTGGTATCATGTCCCCTTGCAGCCCTTAACTGGTATGACATAGTGGATTGCTGTTGGTGGCCTACACCTCTAATCCCAGCACTCTGGAAGACTGAGTCAGGAGGATCACAAGTTTGAGGTCAATTTAATGACTCCTTGCCTCAGAGTAACAAAGGGCCAGCAATGTAGCTCAGTGCAAAGGCCCTGGGTTTGAGCTGTAAAGGAGAAGCCCTTTGTCTTGTTTTTGTGTGTGCATGCATAAAACATCGTGTCCCTGTGATTCTCAGAGCTGGTTACTCAGTGATGTCCTTGCATCCAGAGGGAACCACTGCTCTTCAACTCCATGTACATAAATGACCTGTCTTGCCCCGCCCACAATCTGCTTCCAAACCGGCTGCACTATCTCCCCTCCTCTGCCTGCTGTGAGTTAGATAAACAACTCCTTTGTAGGCAGTGTTTTAAGTGGTCTGCACTTTTCTGGCTATTTATAAACGTGTAAGGTTGCCCTAACCATTTTAAACTGTGAGGTTGAAGGTTGAATAATTCTTCCTACCCACAAATCTGAAATGTGTGTTATTGAAAGGTTTCCATTCTGTTTGCCCTCTATTTCTTTTTGTGCTCCTTTAATACCAACATTTAACAGAAACATTTTGATAGTCTCACGTTGGAAGTCCTGTTTACTTTTCCTCTTGGCTTCTGACTCATACTCATTCTCAAGTGTGTTCACATTCTGTCTCACCCATGCAAGGCTCCTGTTAACTTGCTTGAGGGAAGGGAGATAGGAGACATAGAGAAAGCCATGCTCCTTAGACTGTTCACTGTAAAGCAGGGAAATGCTGCAGCTTACCAAGTATTCATATTTTTTTCTCTTCACGAAAGTTTATTTTAATATGTCTTAGCAATTTGTTATGTTTCAATTTGCTCCTTCTAAGGCAGCCAGGTAAAATTTCCAGCTAGCAAATTCTAATAATCCAAATGTCTCCATTCCACATTAGGCTTCCAGGCTGTTCTGTTTAGAATAACAGTAAATTGAAATAGGCTGACAGGCAAGTGGGCTGCTGGGTGCATGCCATGGTACGGGGCAGCCCAGGTCAGCCTGTGGGGCTGTGGGCTTGATCTAGGACTGGGCATGGAGGAGAGGGCCCCAGGCTTCTCCCAGGAAGGCACTGTCACTGGAAATGGACCACAAGGTTCATTTGTTATCTGATGCAAAAGAAATAGAAAACATCTGTTTACTCAGCTTGAAGTCTGCCTTTTTTTTCTTTCCTTGTTGCAGGGGACCGTGATTAGGGTATTTTCCATTCCTGAGGGACAAAAACTTTTTGAGTTTCGGAGAGGTGTAAAAAGGTAAAGTATGTAATTCCTTGGCTGACTCTGGAAGTTGCATCTAGATTTTGGTTTCAGTTTTCCGTGACCCACAAGTATGACTTGAAAGAACAGTTGGGAAATTCTGCTTAAATACAAGCCATGTTCTACCTACCAGGATAATTGACCAGTGTTCAGAGTCGCTCTGGTTGGGACAGGTAGAGAGAGCTTTCATGAAAGCATGCTAGGTCTGTGTCTGGGATCCCCTGCATGGACAGCAAGCCAGGGGGCTCAGGACGTTAGGAAAGCTGCTGTTCCCTCACCTACCCTTCAGTGCAGACACAAGTGCATGCCTGTGCTTCACCTCCGCCCCCTACACTGCACCAGCTCCCGTTCCCCACTGGCAGGTGGCCAGAAGTCACCACGAGGATTCCTCAACTGCCCCTCAGAGCAGATGTGCCTCAATGTCCCCATTTCAAAGACAAAGCCAGATGTCATGGTTCCTGCCAGCGACTACCTGTTGTTATCCCTTGGACTTCTTCACACATTCCCCTTTCCAGATGGTTCTCCTCATGTTCCTGCTCACTGACCCTGGGCACTTTAGACTGCAGGCTAGAATGTGCCCATTTGCTGCTCATCCCTCACATACCTCACCTTGATAAATGACCCAGGGCCCAGCCAGAGACTCACCATTGCCCCTTTTCTCCTATGCATCTAGGCAGTTCTGACTGTGCCCCCCATCTCCGGTCATGTGCCCAGAACTCGTACTCACCTAGTGTTGACAGAAGATGTCAGGATACCAGGCTGTAGCCCACCCAAAACCTTCCCTGCCCCCTCTGCCTGTAGGACGAGCCTCTCCACCCCAGGCCCATAGTCCTCCTGCATCCACCCTGCCTTTCCTCCCCACGCCTGCCCTCCCCTTCTAGCCTCCCTGGACATCCAGGTTCTCAGTAGATCACAAGTGGTCCACAATACTATCCCTTCCCTGGCCAGCTTCATAGCTGGAGTCCACTCACTGAGGCTTCTGCTGTACCATCACACAGTGACATCTCATTGCTCTGCACTTTGCCAGAAACTTCCACATGTTCTTTCTAGCATACTTAATATCTTCACACCCACATCACTATCAAGGCTCCACCGCCCCTGCCTTACTTACCCTTGGGGGTAAGTAGGGGTGATAGGTTGTAAACACTGTGTAAAAATCTGTTAAATTGAATGAAACACTCCCAGCTATTGCAAGTGATACCTTACATTTCCAGGGTTAAGAGAAAATTCCTGTTGATGTAATAAGCGTTTTGAGATTTTTTTCATTGATGTTTAAGATTCACTGTAAAGACTTAGCATGTGGAAGGTTGTGCTCTATATGTAAATATCATCAAGCTTGGTGAAATACCCTCTAACATGATAAAAATTTCAGTAATTTAAAATAATTGGGTTTTCTTTTACTAATCTTAGGATTCTAAGTCCATCCTAATTCAGCTAAAGATGGTTCGGTACCATCCTGATTCCCTTTATTTGGAATACAAAGCAAATGGTTCTTTCTAGGATCAGACCTGATTTTACCTCCTGAACATTTTCCTCTCTCAAGTAAGTTTCTGAGGAGATGCTGGAGAGAAATGAGAGGGCACTGGTAGACCCAAGTCCACCCATCTTGGAACTGTGCCTCCATCTCAGAGAAGCATTGTTGGGAGCTGGGGCACCTCTCATGTACCTTGTCCTACAGGTGTGTGAGCATCTGCTCACTGGCCTTCAGCATGGACGGCATGTTCCTCTCTGCATCTAGCAACACAGAGACCGTGCACATCTTCAAGCTCGAGACTGTGAAGGAAAAGTGAGTTGCAAAGAGAGGTCTCTTTTCTTATCTGTAGTGTTTTGGGGACATTGGAGGGGAAAGCCAGTGCCCTGTAGATACTAGGTGCATGCTGTACCGCTGAGCCATACCCTCTCCCCCACATTTTTAGAAACACATAGAACACCATGTACCTTGACTGTCCAGATAGAAGCGTAGCATAAAGTCTCCCTGCCTCCTGCCTCGTTGTCCAATGCAATCCTGGCTTGGTGACACTACACCAGGTTTGGCACATAGCCAGTAGTCCCTACTCCCTGTCTTCTGATGGGGGCAGCAGGGCCACAAGATGAGGCCATCTGGTGGCACATGCCTATAATCCCAGCACTTGGGAGTGCGAATAGCAAAACACTGTCCAAAAAAAAAAAGACAAGGCTGGGCTGGGGCTTCAGATACCACATAGGCATCTTGGACCAGGACCCCACATGCACAGAGATAGCCATGGACCCTCCATGCACCACACAGAGACAGCCAGACTCAAAGCACCCACTGGAAGGACACCAACCTGCCCTCAATGGGGAGACTGTTTCGGTCTCACAGTAGGTGATTTGAATTCTCTACTCTATATTTATATCTTTTTTGAGACAGACTTTTACTGTGTAGTTCAGGCTGGCCTTGAACTCAAAGTTATCCTCCTGCACCCTCTCAAGTCCTGGGATTACAGGCATGTGCCACCATGCCTAGTTTTCCTTAAATTAAAAAAAAAAAAAAAAAATCCTATAAGGATCAGTGTTGTTTAGGCTGAGTTATACAAAGGAGATACGGTGGGGGTAGTGCCTCTTTTTTTGTTGTTTTGTTTGGTTTTGGTTTTGGTTTTGGTTTTGGCTTTGGTTTTTTGAGACTGGTTTCATTGTGTATCTCAGACTGGCTTTGAATTCTCAGCAGTCCTCCTATCTCAGCCTCCCGAGTGCTGGGATGACAGGAATATGCCACCACACCCGCCTCACTGCGGGGAGCTTTTTGAGACAAGGTCTCATTTTGAAGTTCAGGCTGAACTGTCAGCTGGACTGGACTAAGATACAGGAAGCCAGGGGTATAATTTAGTGATAGAGTACTTACCTAGCATGATGAAAGCCCTAGTTCAGCCCACAATACTGCAGTAAGAAAATTAACATTTGGGGTTTGCTGGGCGTGGTGGCTCACACTTGTAATCCCAGCACTCGGGAGGCTGAGGCAGGAGGATTGTTGCGAGTTTGAGACCACCCTGGGCTACAAAGTGAGCTCAAGGCCTGCGCGAACTGCATAGAGAGACCGTTTCCAAAAAAAAGACAAAAAAAAAAAAATTGGGGCTTGTGCTTGGAGTTTTTAGAGATTTCCTCCTATAGAGCAGGGCCTAATGAATTGCCTTTGCAGAAGGCAGCTGGTTTCATAAGGGCCCGGGCTCCTGCTGTTCTGACTCAGCCCCTTCCTCTGGGGGACATCCTCTAGCCTGAGCCTCTGTTTTCTGTAGCCCCCACTTATATAGAATGGGGCGTTAGCCATTGTGGTTTCGGGGCAGTTGGTGAATGGCAGGGACAAGTGCCTCCCGGTGAGGGCCCCCTCACGAGTCTGGTGGTCTTTCCTCACAGACCCCCCGAGGAGCCCACCACTTGGACTGGCTACTTCGGGAAAGTGCTCATGGCATCCACCAGCTACCTTCCCTCACAAGTGACCGAGATGTTCAACCAGGGCAGAGCCTTTGCCACTGTCCGCCTGCCCTTTTGTGGCCACAAGAATATCTGCTCCCTAGCCACGTGAGTGGGGACAGGCGCGTACCTCCCAGCCTCTCTTCCTTGCCACAGTGGCTTTTCAGGGAGTTGTTGGGGGAGAGGACCATAGTGGGTTTGGGCAGACACAGAACCTGAGCGCTTCCTCTGTGGTGGTTCACAAAACCTTCCATTGCCATTCCTATTGAGTATTTATTGTTGATGAAAAACATTAAGTGTCCCATTTGGAAGAACAGAAACATGCATGACAGTGGGAGCTGCCTGGGCCCTCCAGCCCGTGCCTGTGCTGCACTGCTGAGCATCAATGAGAGTCCCGCTGGATACCAATCTAGTGACCGGAGAGACTACGCACCCACCTGGCCATGCCCTGCCACTTGGGACATGGTGCACATTTACACCCAGGGGCCTTCAGTGCAGTGCCTGTCCTCTTGTGCTGGTGCTGTGTGTGGCCTGAAAAGCTCCGTCAGTGCTCTCGCTCTGGGGGGTTTTGCAGTGTAGCCTGTAGGAGCGCCCTCTGTCAGTGAGTCATGCTCCTAGAACATGGCTGCTTTAATTCCCTTTAGAATTCAGAAGATTCCCCGATTACTGGTGGGTGCTTCCGATGGCTACTTGTACATGTACAACCTGGACCCCCAGGAGGGCGGCGAGTGCGCCCTTATGCGACAACACAGGTGAGCTTCTCTACTGCTGCCATTGTAGGTAAAAACTAGGGGCACTAAGCAATTCGGTGTGCTGCTTTGTGCCCTTCGGGGCTTCCCTGTCCCAAATGAAACTTGATTCCACCAGATGCCAGGGTTCCTTGGCGGGAGCAAAGCTGGGGGGTGGGTGAGGGCTGTGCTGTGGGTGCCCCTGTATGCAGAGTGGCATAGGCTGCCCAGTCCAGCCTAAAGCTGGGCCTTAGTGAGAAAGGCCAGGGCACAGTGGCCTCCTCAAGCCATACGGATCTCTGAGGGACATAGGCTTCAAGATTTACGTCTGTGGGCTGGGGATTTAGCTTAGTGGCACAAGCACTTGCCTGGCAAGTACAAAGTCATGAGTTCAATCCCCAGTACCAAAAAAAAAAAAAAAAAAGATTCATGTCTGTTCGTGTACTTTGACTGTCTTTTTGACACTTACTTGAAAGTTCTAACTATACAGTACTATAATACTTTCATAGGGTGGAAGTGGAAAATCCTTGGTCATCCTTTTAACATAAGATGCCTCACTCACTGTAACTTTGTCCACTGGGATTTCCATGTGAAACTCCAGGAGACAGGTGGCCAGGGTGGCTGGTCAGTGGCCATAGTATAAAAGACAGCAGTGTGCATGTGTGAGTGGCCTGTTGGCCTGTTGTGGCTGCTGGGTGTCCTTCTAGAAGTGCTCAACCTTGTTCCCCTGGCTCTCTCCAGGTTGGATGGCAGTATGGAGACGACCAGTGAAATCGTAGACTCTGCCTCTCATGACTGCCCTTTAGTAACACAGACCTATGGCACAGCAAAAGGTGCTTATGTACCTTCTTCCCCCACGAGGCTTGGTAAGGGGCAGGACACGAACCTGGAAGGTAATTGATGCTGCAGGGGCTGGGTCCTTTCTCCGTGTGTTTGCACTGGTGTTGCCACCTCCTGTATGGTGTCAGAAAGGAAATAGTCATCCTCTCAGGGTGGAGGCAGAAGGGGAAACTGGTGAGTCTGTGTGGTAGGGCAGCACGCAGATAGGGCCCTGAGATCACCTACACAGTGGCTCTTGCTCTTTGTGAGCTGGCTCTGTATGCCCTGGAGTCTTGGGTGAGAGTTGCCAGAAGGACATCCTGCTCCCCACGTTCCTCAGTAGACAGCTCTGTTGTGCCCAGCGTCCGTGTAGCCAGTTTGAGCATCTTCCTGTTTGTGGGAAAAGCATGTGGCCTGCTGACTTGGAAGCCTTGCTCATTAAGCATCCCTCATTTTGACTCTGATGAATTTGGGCAGAAAAAGGATTTTCTCTTGTTGCCTGAGGCTGCAGAGACCCATTAGTCTGAGGAGTGGTTCAGTTCAGGTCTTGGTGTGTGCAGCCCCAGGACCCATTGCTCATACCTAGCCCTCAGGGCAGCCCCTGTGTCCTTGCAGCCTACACAGATGACCTGGGTGCCGTGGGCGGTATGTGCCTGGAGGACGAGACCAGTGCCCTGCGCCTGGATGAAGACAGCGAGCACCCTCCCATGATCCTGCGGACTGACTGAGCTTGACCTTGAGCCTGACCCTGAGAGCACAGAACAGGCTTGACAGAGGACTTTGTGCATTGCTGCTATGAAC